>FAPJ01002372.1:2056-13096 GCA_001485985.1 Heliconius ethilla aerotome | reverse complement strand
TAGAGATCTAATATTGATATTCAAATAATTTCAAACATTGCCCAGTTCTTAGATCGATAATACTTTGTAACAGTGAAATATTTGTGGAAAGGAAAATAAATAAAAGATGTTTGTATAGTTTATAAAATACATTTAATGAACGCTGAAAAATTCTATGATAAAATTTAAAACTCTTTTATAAAAGACGAAGGTAGATTGTCGCGAGGTAAGGAAGCATGGACGTAAAGACATATTATATTTAATTATATTTTATTATAGTAGTATCAGAATTCAAAGTGGCAAACAACATTCACTGATCATCTTGGTAGGTATACAGCGTACCTACACGCTGTGGTACTCTAACGCAATTTTTATAAATTACTTGAATGTGCTCAAAAAAATTGGTACAAATAACGCACAGAGCGCTAAAAATATGTATAACGCTTTTTTCTGTTTTGAATTTTGGAAACATTGCGTTGTTAAACTCGATTATACGCTTTGCTTACCAGAGATGCTTAGCACCTATTATTTGATACAATAGTAATTTATAACATTTTAATATGAATAATACGAGTCATTGACAAAATAACAGTTACATATTTCAACCACGTTATTAATTATAATTATATATTCCATCTATTTCATATATGTAGTAAGTTACCTAATAATCTCAAATGTGACATTATGAGAATGCCGAAAAAATATCTTTTACAAATTTTAGATTACCTTACACACTAGTTATTCAGTAATAAATAACTGACAATTTATCTTATTAAAAAGTAATCACAGAAAGTTATTAAAACACTTTTAATATTCGACGTCAAATCTAACCTTAATTAGAGTTAAAATTTATATCTTACTTTGTTTATATTTTTATTTACACATTATTTTAAATATTATTTTATAATAATAAATGTAATACAGTAATGAAGTCTACTTATTAATTATAGACTACATGTAGCTGAATTGGCAGACAGATCCTAGAGTTAAAACAGTCCACTCTCCACTTTGCACCGAATTCTGGAGGCATTGTGTATAGAGTGGCGAAAATCAACGCCGCGCTTTGCCTCAATGAAAATATTATTTTTTTTATTTCGTATCGAACCCACAACTCGTTGCGGATATAAATTATATTTGACCAATGTCAATGATTGATAGATAAAATACAATTTTGATAAAAAATAACTGTCTTATTAAATAAAATAACATAGCATCATACTTGGTGTCATTAACATTACATTTCTTTCTACAGATACTAAATATAATTTATTAAGCAATGTTTAAATTTTGCTGAATTTGTACATAATTGTTTTCACAAACTAAAATGTCTAAAGTTTGCTGATTTATGTTTAAATTGTTGATTTAAGTTGTTTTCAATAACCATTATTTCAATAAGTGCAGTATTTGTACTTGAGAAATCAGGATATTATGCTGAATTACAATTCTATAAATGCTTTATAAATTAACACTACATACTTTGTAATTTGGGTGAAGTACTGAGCAAATAAATACTATAAATTATCAGTCTCAGATTGCTATTGACTATTAAATAATTGTAGTAGTGTATAACAGGTAGTCACTATTTACTTGATTCACACATCAAAACAAAGATAAATTGAATAAGAATATCTGCTCAGAACACCATATTAAAAGAGCAGAACAGAATAAGAATATCGAATGCAAAATGCAAATGCGTACATAATATAAGAAAAACAACTTTACTTTTTTAGTATTGAGAGACTTTTTCCCTACTTTTCACCTTATTTTCAATAATTGGTGAATTTTACAAACAAACCAAAACTTAACAATATGATTTATCTACTAGAGCAAGGAAATGAATATAATTTAAATATAAACATTTCCCTGAAAGTAATCAAATCCTCAATCATTTTGTTTACACTAAGACCTTGTCCCAATGTGCCATAATGGCCAATATATACAATTGGTGTGTAAGATTAATTTAATAAATTGATTGGCACACCAAACATGAAATATGGATAAACAGATTTAGGGTTGTATACTAAATTTAATATAAATATTATTTTGTAATTAAGAAATATTGACACTTAAGTATATATTTAATATTTTGATTAAACTTAACTATCTTTAGCAAGCATCAGCTTAGCCTCTCCTTCAAACACAACTTTTTTTTCTTCTTCGACAACACAAAAAAACTTAACTTTGAGAATTTTTCGGACATCTACAAGTTCAACACTGATAGTAAGTTTTTCACCAACAAAACATTTATTTGGGAATTTCATAGTTTGGGACACCAGTACTGTGCCTGGTCCGGGCAAATGTGTTCCAATGAGTCCAGCGACAAGCCCATTGAGAAATGCACCATGAACTATGGGCCTCTTATTTCCATTATTCTTATGCAGGTAATTATGATCGCTTGTTAAATTTGAAAATGTGTCTAAATCCTTTTGTGTCAAGGTTTTTTGTATCCTTATTTTGTCACCAGCTTTAAACGATGCTCTACTGAATGATGATGTGTGAATTTTACATATCTTTTGGTAGTTTTTATTATTCACAGCAATATATGGGAATCTGTTTGACAACATTGTCTATTTTTTAATTATTTACTGAATATATTATGAATATCAATAAACTTTATAAAATTTTCCCAATATCATTTAGAAATATGGATACTAAATTAGAAATAATTTTATTTTCAGAATTCTGTAGTGCTTTAATATCATTAACAATCTCAGGATGCTTAATTGATGATATAGCACTGGTATTAAATAAGTAAATAAAAATAGTTATTACATCTGCTATTGTTTCATCATGGTTTGATTTTAGTAATATAGCAATTGCTTTCAAAGTGTCAGTGTTCAAAATGTACTCTACATTTTCTGGATCTGAAACCCAAATAAGATTATAATTAATATTTTGAATAAATAATATATATTTTTTTCAATAACATAAATAAATAATGTTTCCATAACAATTATGATACTTTAGTAAAGATTTTATTTAATTTGTGATTAAGTAACATTACCAATGCATAGATTACAGATTCCTGAAGCAGCAAAATGTAGAAGTGTTTCATTTTTTTCATTCTTCAGTACGTGGATGAAAATATCTAACACACCGACATCCCTAATATAGCCATAGTTAATAGGGTCGTAAGCAAAATTAGCTAAATTTGCTAAGACTTGACATTTAGCATCTGAAAAAAAAATACAATTATTTGTACGTGGAAAAACAATAACTTCGAAGTATAATGTATTCTGATATGTGCATATAACGTCCGTACCAAAGGAATTTGTGTTGATGTATTCATCAACTAGCAAAGACAAATAATCTTCACGATCAGTTCCATCTTCTGGTGTCCTCTTCTTTAATTGGGCTCTGCTACTAAACATGGATACATTAATAATTATCTCGTATCAACACCAAAATAATCATGTGTTTTATAATATAAAGTATTTCTAGACCACGAGACTTAATTTAAATAATTTGCCTAATGGTGTACAAATTATTGAATCAAAACGTGACACTGACATTAGGTCACCAACTTACCATAGATAATATAAAATATAAGCACTAATTATAAGATTTCCTTCCTTCCTCGCTCATTTTGTAAAGATGGTACCTTTACAAAATAAGTTATAACTTATGTGTGAATGATATGTTACTTTGATATATAAGCTATATAATTACAATACGTTTCTGTATAATTTCATTTAAAATAGGGTTTTGCGTAATAGTAGAACAAAACTCCATTCTTATTAACTATCACATTTATAATATTAATAGGATAGGATATGAGTCATCATCACTCTATAGTTATTTTTAAGTACAGGCCAATAAATATATTGGATTAATAACTTTTAATTTAAATGAAAAATAAATATAAAAATATTTAATTGAATTGAATTCTTGATATATGGCGTTTCGAGAAAAAAATATTTATTTGCTATATTAAAATTTGTCATTAGAATGACGTTTAACGCGTGTTTTTGACGTGTAGATTCTCAAATCACAACCCGGTTGAAATTCATTTAGATTTTTTAAAAGATATGACTCGAACATAATAAAGACTACAAAACAAATAAATTATATCTTAAATATGAGTACCCCATCAATTGCCGGTAAATTTTCATTCCTTTTACATCAAATGATAAATTAAATTTATAAACGTAGGCTAATTTTAATACTATTTCATTTTAGGGTTAACAAACCGGAGCTTATTTCAAATTGAGTTTGGAGATACATATCAGGAAGTGGTCCTCCGTGATGAAAAAACTCCAAATATTCGAAGCATTATATTTAGCCCTAAGGGCACTTATTTAGCATATAGAACAGATAAGAAGTATGTTTTATTGTTAATTGTATCAAGTTTCTATATTAAATCTAAGTAGCTTTGATTTTAAACCCTTCTATTTCAATCCTTTTAAACATTGTAAATAGTTAACTGAAACAAAAAATATTTTTTAAGAATATCTTTATTACAAATTACAAGTGGTTCATGTACTTTCACAAACAAATAAGATCTTAAAAAACCTATTTATTTTAAGAGCTGAAATAATAAGATGTTCAGACTGGTCAGTAGCTGCTACAATAGATGGGAACTACAAAGATATGTTTTTCTCACCATTAGACAACTATTTTATTGTATGGGAAATGTTTGCTATTACAAAAGAAAGTCCACAGGTAAGTCTTATAGTATTATATATATTTTTTACTAACCAAATGCAAAAGTAATCTGTTTACATTAAAAATATAATCAATTAAAAAGCAACAACAAACTTTAATTATAGAATAATAATAATATATATAATAAATAAATTTATTTGCAATTTTTTCGTGGCACTTAATGCAATTAGTGACATTTACAAAACATATGAAAAAATATCACTAGTTTAGTTTCAACCATGGTGTGCAGTAGAACAACATTTACCAACAACACATGGTTGTGAATACAATCCACACTCAGGTAAATGAATTATTTTTTCCCTGCTCTGTTATACAAAGTTTGACATTGAATCCACCACTAGTTCTTATGAAAAAGATTAAGTCTTCTAGGTTTCCTCTGCCTTGCTACATGTAGGAAGAGGTGTAAAGCATATACATTTATGCATCATCTAATTTTATCGATGTATATATGAACTTGTAATTTTTAAGGGTAAACCAAATCTGCATTTAATAAAGTCAGCAAATGGGGAAGTAGTTGGATCATTTGTTCAAAAAAATCAAGTTGGTTGGTAAGTGTGTAAATGGTATTTTTTTTATATTTGTTTTTTTATTCAAAAAATAAAATTTTAATTCAATTTTAGGGAACCTAAATGGTCATCAGATGAGAAGTTATTGGCAATATTGAATAATAATAGAGTTCTAATATATGAGGATGTAAAACTTGACCGCTACACACATTATATTCAAGCAGAGAAACTCCAATCGTTTAGCATTTCGCCTAGCGTAGCACCTGCATATTATATTTCTATATTTACATTAGGTATGTCATTATTTTCTTCCGTTCTTTCGAGTTGGCACAAGCCTATACTATAAATGACACTAAAAAAACTGCACTTAACTAAACTAAAAAAACTAAACTTTCAGGTAAAGCTGGGCAACCATCATTTTGGCGGGTTTTCAAGTACCCTCAGTTTGAAGTGACACAAGCAATAGTGAGTCGGTCTTCATTTCAAGCTGACAAAGCCACCTTTCATTGGAATAGAAGAGGAACTAATGTGTTTGCATTAACACAAACTGAGGTTAGTATATGAATTTAAAAAAATCATTTAAAAAAGCATCTGATAATTTTGCAATTGAAATAGTACATATAAGGTCAAAAGTAGACAAAGATTAAATTGAGCTGTCAGCCAATAAAGTGTTCACATACTACTTTTTTCATATCATGTAATATTATTGGGATCTCTTCATACTTTACGACTTTTGAAACATTATACAAGTTGAATGGTGAAACTAAACACTGTGAAATATCAATAATTCAATTATTATTCAGTTAATATTGAATCCATTTGTACAGCCTAACTGTCTGACCTATGTAATAATATTAGTTACTTAGTTAAAAAAACATCAAATAGGAAATGAACCCATCAAGCTTACTATAGTTATCTGTAGTATATTATAAAATATATTCTTACGAAACCCCACTACAACACAATGCAATGGCGACAAAACTTATATTAATAATAGTATTCTTATACTATATTTATAATGGTATTCTATTGTATTTAAATAACGATAAAAATAGTTAAAATAAAGGATATTTATTTGTATAATTTGCTGTGTTGTTTATATTTCAATATTTATCATATAAAATATATTATTATTACAGGTAGACAAGACGGGTAGTTCCTACTATGGGAAACAAGCTTTGTCATATGGAGATGTGAAGGGAAATGCAGGAAACATGACATTTAGTAAGATACTTTTATTAGGCAAATTATATTAAATTTTTACATAAATTGAAGTCCAATCTGATGTGATGCTGAGTAGATTTTGGATTAAAATGGGACAAGCAACCATTCTCATAAAGTTTCTCATTTATTATTAATAATATAATTTCTTTGTGATACCAATTTATCGCTCACTTATGTACCTATTATGTTTATCTATAGTATGAAAAGAATACAAAAGCTTGTTTCTCAATTTTCCATATATAGAGAATTAAACATTACAATTTAAAACAATATAAAATTTTTCATGTTTTTTAGCATACATGTGTTTTTAGCATACTCAGCTTAAAAGATAAATTAGTCATAATAATTCACTTTTAACTTTAATGACCTGCTCGCGACGTCGCCCGCTTTACAGTGCTTAATTGTAACAGGTAAAGAGGGACCTATCCACGCTATCGCCTGGAATCCAGGCAACTGGAACGAATGGGTGGCGGTGTATGGACACGCTCCCGCCAAAGCCACTATCTTCAATGCTAAATGTGATCCTCTCTTCGAATTTGGGACTGGTGCTTGGAATGCCATTTATTTCCCTCCTGAAGGAAATGATATCCTTTTTAAAAGTTTTATATGTATATACCTATACATATATTCGAAATATTATGAAGATCTACTTAATTATGTAATAGGAACTTCAATATTTAAATTTTAATACAATGGTATCATGTGTATCAACAACAAAGCTTTATAATCGATAGATATTATATATATTTAAGTATAAGTAATTTAATGCAACTTTCTAGAATATTTTATTTAGTTGGCCAGATTAATATGATTTATTTTTTCTAAGCTTTTTTAACAAGAATCTACAACTATAGAATTTACAGTCAAACATTTACCAGCACCATAAAAAATATAGGTACAATTAAAATAACTTATACCTTAACTCCATTGCACTAGTTCTCCTAGGTGGCTTCGGTAACATAGCAACGGGGCACATTTCCGTATGGGACGTCCGTGGATACAAGAAACTTGGTGAATGCTCAGCACCTGATACAACCAGCCTTCAATGGGATCCGCGTGGGGAAACTTTCCTCACTGCCACCACGTACCCTAGACTCACTGTTGGCAATGGGTAATGTTTTTAAATATGCAAATATCTTATAGTAATATAATAATCAAAGAACAAAGCATAAAGATGAAGCATATTTGAAAATTAAAATTGCAAATAAATAAGCAGATTCTATAATCACATATAAATATGATTATAAAAACTTTCAGGTACAAAATCTGGCATTACACCGGTGCACTAATGCACAAACGCGTTTGCGCAGAAAAAGAAAACTTACTGTCGATCAGTTGGCAGCCCGGCACATATCCTAAGAGCGAGCTTTCCAAAACCGCACCAAAAAGCTTAGAGGACGCTACTCCCAAAGCAGCTGCAGCGTACAGACCACCTGGAGCTAGAAACCGACCATCAACCTTTGTGTTACACGAACACGAAAAACCTCATAAGCCTGGACAAAGTTCCGATGGTATGTATGAATTATAATTTTATATCTCTTTTGTTTTTTTTTATATTATAAATTTAGTTTCCTCTTTCTATCCTTCTACGTGCGAGATACAACGTAAAGCTAAAAAAAATAATTAATAAATGTATTTATACAGCAACCCCCTCAAAACAAGCGATCAAGCAGAAGGAGAAGCGCGAGGCGCGCAAAGCACGCAAGGCAGAGGAGCGCGGGGACACGTCACCCGCGAGCACCGCCCCCGTCGCCCCCTCCGCCCCCACCGCAGCCTCACGCGGACCTTTCGTGTCCACCGGCGACCCGGAGAAGGATAAAAAGATTAAGAATATTAATAAGGTTGTTCTTATTTCTTTTTTTATTTATAGTTTGTTTCAGATTTACGATAGATACAAGTATTTTGAAAACAGAAGCAAAGAATATTACTACAAACCTGATGAATGGGACAGTTTTTAAGAATGAATATTTGTTCTACTTTCACGCAAAAACTACTGAATAGATTAAGATGAAACTTAACAAGTAGCTTATGTATCAGAATAAAACATAGATGCCGCGAACAGGCAAAGCCGCGTTTGGGGCGTTAGTATTTAAATAAGACAATTTTTAACAAGTAATTAACCAAACCAATTTTCACTGACGAACTCACTGCGAAAATGAGTTTATTTTTATTATTTCGGAAATGATCGGTGTCTTTACAGGGAATACATAAATCAGAATCAGAATACTAATCAATTTTCGAAAATGTAAAAATCTACTCATAATACTCGTATATTTATAGTTTATTAAAAACGTTGTTGTTGATAAGGCTGTTAGCGCAGCTTTAAGCCGACGATATGCGAAATACATATACAAAGATTGTATAACATATTTTAATTATTGCAGAAACTGAGCGACATTGACAAATTGAAACAGCAAAAGGCGGCTGGAAAGCAGTTGGAGCTCAACCAACAGGCCAAAATTGATAACGAAGCGGCTTTACTACAGGAACTAGCACAACTACGGTTATGAGATTCAAATTGCAGTTAAATAAATTTGCAAAAGAAGTAAATCGATAATAATAGAACAATCGATTGCTTTTTATTATTTATTTTTTATATATTTACAATATGATCGGCAAGTCCTAGCCTCCAAAGCCTTGTAAGCCCTGCAAAATTTGGCCCTAAGGTCAAATCTGCTCAGCTATCTACAGCTAACTTAAGACCTATATTGTATGTTTGCATTGTATTGTATAAAACTATATGTCCGTATTTTTATGTTACAAAGTGAAAAAAAACTATGACGATCAAAAAACAAAGAACCTTATTCAAAGAACGTTAATATTTTTTTATTTAAATGTATAAATTTTTATCATTTACTCAAAAAATATCAATATTGTTTGTTTTTTAATATTCTTTCATTTACACATTCACTTTATATTCACACAAAAGTGTGTAAATGAAAGAAAAATTGCAACTATTGTTTACATTTTTAAGGTATTACACACTTAGGAAAGAAAAATACTTATTAAGAAAATTTATAAAAAATTGCATGGGTTCAAATTCAGCGACGTAAATTTTACGTCGCTGAATTTGAACCCATGCAATTCATAGCGGGCTAAAGTACTTGGACAATTCTTAGACACATGGTTTTCACTTATACTAAAGTTTATAGCAAAGTTAACTCAATAATATAATGAATGTATTTTTTGTTATAAGTTTTTTATATATAAATATATATAAATTATTTACATAGGTAAATAATGCTATAAACTATAGATAATAAGTATAAATGACTATATGCATATGCATTGGAGCCATAAGTAATTTTTTATTCTTAACAAAAATGCATTTTTTATACTAAAAATCATTACTTTAAAAATGTTTTAATGCAAGATTATTATTTGTGTTATGTTTAAGTAGGTTCTATTCATATATTTCTTTGTCATCTAAAAAAGTGCAGCGGTAGTAGTGGAAATACTTTATTTACCATAGCGAGAAAATGAAAATAATTCATCCCCCGATTTCAACACATAACCATCGTATCTACAGTCATGCGCTGTACCACAGCGTCACTATGGCCTCATAATATTTTATTTCGGATTATTTGTGTTTTGTTATTTATGCTGTTTGTATTCTAACATTTTTTTTATAATAGGCTTTTATTATTTCTTTATAATTTATTAACAATCCTGCTTCTCTTGTTACGACGTTATTTATTTGAAAAATAATATTTTCATATCATATTGTATAGCTGTTATATAAATGCCTAAATACAAAAAGTATTTTAGTAAAAATATTTTTATGACAGTTACTATGGCATAAGTACTGTCTGTTGAAAGCAGGTATAAAAATATATAATATCAAAATACTGTTAATAGTTATAAGAAATAATTGTATATGCTGGCTTAATAAAAATTTAAATCAAGTTTAATTTTATTTTTATACATCCTTTTTATTTAAGCAGGTGTCAATCCCTGGTGATCAAGAAAAGAACCATTTTTACCATTTCATTTTTGTTTAGCTTGCGGATATAGCAAAGTACGCAGAGGAAACCTGGGCACTCAGTACTAAGAAACTGTTATCATTAAGATCGCTCCTTTCCTTTTTTTCTTTTCTACCGATTTCATGTTGACAGCGTGCTCAGTGGTGGAACTCAACGCAACTCTGCCCTGTTGCCAGAGCGAGAAAATGAAGATATTTCATATTTATTTATGTAGTAGGTCGTAACGCGCGCATGGCAAACGTTTTTCCGTGTAAATTTCCCGCCGGAGACAAATTTTAAAATTATTGACTGTAAACGCGTCTGGTCGGGGGTTCGATCCCTACTCGACGAAATGAAATAATTATTTAAATTTATATTTTCATTTCTTCGCTCTGGTGTCGAACCTGCTACATGCGAGATACTGAAAATACATGCGTATCTATTCTATTTTATAATGTTTACAATTATGTCATCATTACCTTGACTCTTGTCATGTAGGTACATATGTGTGTATTATATAGTCTATAGTTGTAGGTATCACCCAAAGCCATCGATGAAGCATTACAAGAGTTATGCTTAATGAAGCTTATCGTGTCTGAAGTATTAATTTATTTACGCAATGATATAGTACAATGATAAGAGACTTTGAAATCATATGCATTATTATAACTGAGTATTTTATAAATGTTCTAAATAAAAAAAAA
>FAPJ01002370.1:0-11017 GCA_001485985.1 Heliconius ethilla aerotome | reverse complement strand
ATACAGTCGAATTGATAACCTCCTTTTCTTACAGAAGTCGGTTAAAAATAGGTAAACTTTACTAAAACATAATGAAAGTAATAACTTGTGTGAATCGCTCCACTTCCGTGACTACGGACAGTAACCGCTATGTTAGGAGGCCTTAAGTATTGAGATATAACCTACTTGGCAAAGATATTGATATTCAAATTTTAGTTTGACCTAAATTATAAATTCCTTTTTAAATATATCTTGCAAGAAACGTGCTACCCCTTATGCGGCTTATTACAGTTAGTTTATTGGCCAATGTTGACATTAAAACAGAGATTTTCATACAAAAAAAATATAAAACTCGGGTGTGCCAAGAACATTAATACAAAAAGATATCCTACTAACTTAATTCAAAAAAATATTTGGACGTCCAAATTGAATAGATTACGTAAACCAATGAGTTCCATTCCACGTGAGACGCTCCCGTCGTCGGTACGTGTGCAGAGCGCCACCAGTAGACACGTCACGCTCTCAGATATCTCACGTAATTCACTGAGCTTGACGCGCCCCCTACCGCGCCCCCTACCGCGCCCCCTACCGCGCCGCCAGCGCGCACTAAATAGCTCAGCGTTGCCACATTTAGTATAAATGCACAATTTAGATTCGTTACCGGGCATTCAGCGCGACCCGCCGCGACCCGCTCCTCTTTATTTAGTTTCCCAATTTCACTCAATTTAGTTCGAAACCAGTGTAATAATATTTTCGTTTTCAATAACGATATTAAATTGCGAGCAGACATTTAGTTTTGCTGAAATCAAAGTCATCTTAGATTTAATGTCGAGTGAAACTGGTCTTGAAATGTTTTTTTCTATTTTCAATTATTATAAGCTTTTTGTTTTTAAGGTAATAAAAAATGCTACTTAATTATTTCAGTCTCTGTTTCTAATCGCGTCTATCGGCTCCGGAGGTCTCCTCTAGGCGCCCTCGGCGGCGAGTCCACCGCGGTCCTCCGCCGAGGTCTCCTTGAGGCGCCCTCGCCGCTAAATCTCTTCACTATGCAAATTTATTGGTACCGTGTTTCGTTCGCTGCTTAGCATTTGGCGGCCGCCGCTCCCCCATTATGTTAATTAATTACTTTTGATTACCGTTAATTGGATAAATTGAAATGTTTATATTTACGCACGCTTTAAATATAATTTATGAATCCTAACCGGATATATTCAATACAAATATTTTACGGTTTGTTCCACAGCAATTAAATGATGTACCTACGGATTACAGTAAGGTCGAGAACTCCCTCTACTCCACCCGTAGCCACGTACGGTGCGCTCTCACTCACGAGTGTAGGCCGCTGCTGCCCAGAGGACTGCGCGCAGAGTTGCCCCTAGTTGCATGTTGCTTCCATCTGCTAGAGGAGTGTGGCGTTATTGTCAGCAGCTGCATCGTCCTTGACCTCTATCTTATTGTCTTCTGCTAACAAAACGCTCCACGAGGCCAACTAGCGAGACCACTTGGGCTGTATTGCCGAGAATCATTTTAACGGGTTGCTACTCTAAATGGTAAAATATACTCTTAAATTACATTTGAATGAAGGCGACTTAAATAATACAAGTCAAAATAATTAAAACCTTTTGAGTGTAACCGACTTACGTCGTATATACGAGTATAATACAAACTGTATTAATTTCAACGTAACACCTTACCAATAGTGAAGAGTAGCAGATAAATGAATACGCGACCAACAGAGTCCCCGGCGTGACGAGCGTGTTACAATAGTTACTTTCGCGCGAGCTGTCACGTCACGTCACGTCACGCCATGTCGGGGATAAGCAATCACTTGTCAGTGCCTTGTTATTGCTAGCGTGTCATATACATACATAAGTGAGGCTTCGACAATTCAAGCCGTGAGATATATTTATAACCTAAGAGCGCGAGATTCTCTGCGAAATGTTTTCAAAGATGTTGTTGATTGTTGATGATGTTTTCAGGTATTATTACAGTTGCTTCCTAATTTGTATATTATAATATTCTCTTTGTCCGACAAAATATACAATGTCATAGTGTTAGCATAATTTCCATAATAGGTGTCGCTGTCATTGCGGGGACGTCATTTGATATTGTTTCCATTACCGATTGTATTGGGTGGCGCTAGTGTGCTGCGTCTGTACTGATGCGTTTCCAATAAAAGCACAGACGACACGGCACTCGGGTGCATTACGTTCTAAGATTTTGTCAATACAAGTTGTTGTATTTAAATATTATAACTACGAGTGTATATAGAATTGAATTGTGTAGAACAAGTGTAAATAAAGTCATTGTAAAAGCTGGATTTTGCGTCTGCTTCGTTGGTTCGTCCAACAATAGTAAAAATTGTGATAGACATACGATAGGAAAGAGAAATAAAGATAAGCTTGTTAAGCCAAGTTTTCGCCTCCAAAAAGTTCATAAATGTTTTATGGGTCTGAGTATACGTGTATATAATAAAATTCCGCAGTGTATGTTAGTTTGCCACTACAGTATTTGTGAAATAAGTTCTAACAAGAAAAGCTTATTACACTGTACAAGAATATCTAGAGGATAAACATGTATGGAATTAATATCTATTGAATGTCATGTCTATTGAATGTCAGGCATTTCGGAGAGTGTACCCTTAATTTGCATAGCTTAATTCCCCCTGCCCCTTTTTACCTTAGTACTTTTAGGAATACAGCGTCACGCCATCCTTATATGGTAGAAATTCCTACCGTAGGAACGAACCGCTTTGAGGCTAGTCTTTATCCGCACTGCGAGAGATTGGAACTCACTGCCGGCATCTGTATTTCCTATGACATACAATGTGGGGGTCTTCAAAAACAGAGTGAATAGGTATCTACTAGGCAAGCGTTCACCACGGTAGATCGCATCTCACCAGAATGATGCGGTCAAACGCAAGCCTATTCATTTAAAAAAAAAAGGCAGAATAGCTGCCAGCTAATGTAATAATTAAACTAAGTATACCATTGACTTTGAAAAGAGCAACTGTTAAGTTCCTTGCCAGCTCTTCTCAGCAGGACTGCCTTCCGAACCCGTGGTAGCTTTTGTTTATATGTTTATTCCACGATTCAAAAGTGCTTGATATAGTCAATTTGAATAAAGAATATTTTGAATTTGAACTCTATAAACATCCGCTGGCTTAATGAGGACTTTGTTCTACAACAAAGAGTTCTGCAAATGAAACATTTTACTGGGTTTTACTCAGGTGATCATATACATTCTGTATTAGAAGATTTAGCTTTACATTGAGATTTAGCTTTGCGTATTCAAGTGATTATGAGAGATAATGGCCTGAATATGATTAAAACTATAAATTAAAATTCATTTGTAGGCAAGAGATGTTTTATACATAGACATTGCAATTGGCAATTAAAGCTTCATTACAGGTTCAAAACGTGAGTGACGTTGACCTGTGCCAGAAGAATAGTAACACACTTCAAGCACTCCAGCACGGTGCAAAGAAAACTGAAAAATATCCAAAAAAACAATCTAGCTGAGCACCAGCTTGTACAAGATGTAACAACGAAGTGGAACAGCGCCTTTTTTATGCTAGAAGGAATTGTTAAAGAAAGTGTGATTTCGTTTTACACTTCGGACAATTCTGACTCAGTAAATAATCTTAACTGTATTTAAAGACAGTGGCTGATTCTCAAAGACCGTTTAATTCTTTTAAAACCGTTTGAAGAAGTTATCAAAATGACCATCTCTTCATGCTCCATGGTAGCACTCTGATAGAATATTTAACAAAGGCTAAAATTAGGAATATGTCCAAATCAGAAATATGTCCAAATATACCAGAAATAGTACAGAAGCTACACAAAGAAGTTCAGAGTCGTTTTCAAAATTTATATATAAAACAAAGTTAAATTATACAAAACGAATATGCGCCTCTGCCCATATGACCTTTAGAAAAGATTTCTTTTTGGAAATCTGGATGTAACCAGAAGTCATTGACATTTGGAAATAAACAATCTGTGGGTACCTGGCATGGGAAAACTGTTGATACAGAGATATGTCAATGAACAGTGCGAGACTAGTGAACTGAACGATGTGCTGTGTGTTCAAGTTTAAGAAAAAACTTATTTTCTGAAGGGGTGATAATAAGAAAATTCTATTCTATTGTAAAAAATGATACAAGTGCCCTGATTTATACAGTGGTGATGAGTGCAAACATTAAAGAAAATAATTTATTGAATAGAATTGAATATAAAACCAGTGGTTCCAGATACATGTAACTTGGTTCAAAATGGTGGAAGTGATGAAAATGTGGTATGAAAGGTTGGGATATATTTATTTAAAACAAATTAAAAATATGAGTGAAAATAGTATTGTATGATTGCCAATGAACAAAGTAATTTTGTATGTGAAGCATGTGCATATGGGAAACAATGCAAGTTCCGATTTCAAAAATCTGAGCAAGGAGAATTACAGCCTGGTGGCCTGATTTATAGCGATGTTTATGGACGGATGAGTATTTCATCTATTCAAGGAATTCATTCCTTGAATATCTAAATTTTTCTTTCTTTTCAAGGATGCTGCTACAAGCTACAGGCATGTAAATTTTATAAGCATAAAAGTGATGTTTTAGTAACCTTCAAAAAGTACAATGCCATGATTAAAAATATGTTTATGCATTATGTCAAAATACTACATACTAACAATGGTATATAAATAAAGCTTTTATAGAGTATTTAGAGAGAGAGAGTATATAAAGGATATATAGTTCATGAGTGTACTGCACCTATACACCAGAACTAAATGGTCGAGTAGAAAGGGAAAATTGTACTATAGTGGAGAGTGCACATTTAATGTTGTATGCGCGTGATGTCCCATTGGAGCTGAGGGCGGAAGCTATACAATATGCAACATATATATTGAATAGAACATCCTCTACCCAGACTCTCAAATACAACAGCTTATGAATTGTGAAATGAGATTAAACCCTGTTGTGCTCACAGTATTGGCTATGTTCATGTTCCAGATCAATTAAGAACAAAGTTGGAGAAAAAACAAGAAAATGATTTTTGTTGGCCTTGACAACATCAACTATAGAATAAATAAAAAATAACAATCTCAAGAAATGTACTATTTGATGCACATGCACATTATATTCCAAGCACAAGGAAAAATATTGCTCAAATAAGTATTACTGATAAAGAAATCACAAAAATAAATAAAAATGAAGCACAAGAGACCAATACAGATGATAGTTTAGTGGACAGTTTCTCAGTAGAAAGTGAAGATAGCACGCTTAGTTGTACCGGGGATAACAGTGACGACCCAGATTATGAACCTTCAAGAGAACTGGAAGATTCGACAGGTCTGATCAATGAACTCTTACTACAAAGTGGATTTTTTCCATAAAGAAGAATGAGAATAATCAAATTGTGCGTTATAAGGCTTGTTTCTGTGCACAAGTTTTTAACCTGTTAACTGGGTATGACGAAATATTTCGTCATACATAAGAGCCCACTGCAATGGGCATGAAGAAATTTTTCGTCATCTAAATTAATCGTAATATATTGAACGCATTACGTTCTACGTTGTTCTTATCTATTAAATCTTAAAGTGGTTATATATATGCCATCATATTGTCGATGCGTCATGAATTTTCATGTTCTTGTAATCTCTCACTTGACCGCTATTAACGGGACGGACAAATGAAAACTTATGAAATCGCTAGAAGTCAATTAAAAAAATATTACTATATTTTTTTTTTACATTCACTGGACATTGTATGTTTGAATGCATATCTTTTATACAAAAAAGATGGCGGTCATCTCGATAGGCTCCATTTTCTTATAGAAATTGTCGAAAAATACGGAAATGTGTCGCAGTCACCATCAACTAGTAAGGGACGCCCTTTGACACCAAAACCATCTAGACTAATTGAAAGAAATTTTGCGGAATATATACCATCTGGAAATTCAAGAGTAAACGTAACCAGAGAGAATCGAGATTCTGGTGTCCTGACTGCTGTGTTGCCTTGTGTATGCCACACTGTTTCAAGCAATATCATACTGCGAAATAATTATTATAATTTGTTCAATAAATTCCTTGTACATTGAATACATTTGAATTATAAAATATTTTATCAAAATAAATAAAAACCATAAGTTAAAAACGATATTCCTTTATTATTGGTGGTGGTGTGATATTACTTATCGCTGCACTGAGCAATAGCTAATTACCTGGTTAACAGGTTAATCAAATAAAGGATATTGAATATAAAGAAATATTCTCTCCAACAACTTGTTATGATTCTATAAGAATTATACTTTGTTTTGCTGCAAAAACTAACTTACTATTTAACAATTTGACATAAATACAGCATTTTTACATGGTTCTCTCTAAGAGGATATTTTTATAGATATACCTGAGGGCTTGTCCATTAAAGGTGATTTTGTTTTAAACCTTTTAAAAATTATTTAAACCGTTGTATTGCTTAAAGGTGATGGTGATTTCCGGTTCCAGTGTCGTTTAACTAGTGCGAAATATCGACAATTCACTAGTTACACTTAAAAAGTGTCTTGTGCGTGCATCCTCCGAAATACATTCGAATATCTTCAAAACTAAGAAGAATCAGTGAAATATCTCTGAATAAAATATTCATTTTACATATCGGGAGGCTATCTGTCAGTTGGTCAAGTAATACGTGGTCACTGGTTATAGGCTTGAGACACGCAGTGCTACATACAATCAAAAAGTTGCAATCGGATACTTCTAAATTTTTGGATTTCGTTCCTCGGCAAAAGGAAAAAGAAAAAATGGCTACCGGAGTTGTCACCGGAAATGATGCTGCTACTGTCAAAGATGACTTAGCAATTAAACATTCAAACGAAAACTATAACCGAAAATGTCACGGCAGCTGTGTTGCAAAAGGTAGAGGAAAAGCTCCAGCCCATAATGGAAGAAAACGAGAAATTGAAAGAATGAAGTAGACAAGTTAAATAAGAAGATACAAAATCTCGAAGAAGAATAAGAGAAACAACGTAATATTATACAAAAAACCGGAAAATCAAAACAACCATCTATACCACAACAACCTAAATGTCTCCCTGTACGGCTGGTCCCCGCGGGAGATCTAGACCAATACCCTCCAATTAAAAGATACAAAGTGTACAATATTGTAACACTAAATACAGAACGCATGAAAGCATACTGGAATTAGAATAATATGTCGCAATACTTTTTGTTAATAGACTATAAAAATAATAATATTTTGAAAGCACAACAGTCACATTACATCACAACAGCACCACACTTTATAGCCCCTTTTTATAGGCTTTAGCGGCACGTACTGCTTCAAACTGGACCTTCCTTTGAATAGTATCATGCTCTCATCGAAGCTATAGCAGATTCTCACCTTTTTTCAAATAACAAATATGAAAATTCACGGAGTAACAAATTTTCTTTCAAAATTCAGCTAGTGGCGCCAAGAAACAATATGTCACACGAACGTAATTTTTTTCTTAAAGCATATATTAAATAGAGCATACCTCCTTAGTTGCCAGTGCAACAAATTAGGACTCCTTCAATAACTCACATAAAAAGATAAGCAAAATTTTTGTTGGTGGTAAATATATCGCCTCTGCCTTAAAAAGTGTTAAGACATACGATATCAGTGTAGAGAGCACTTTGTTTACAAGTAGTATGTATTTGTTGAACCAACAAATACGGTTCTCCAAGCAGTGTGTCAGACCCCGCGAGTCCAATCGTCGGTGCCTCGAAACTAAAAAAAAAAGAAATAGCCCCCCATTTGAATCAATTGCGTTAGGTCCTAGAGTTGTATCTCTCACCGTTCCAAAGAAAGCTTTTTCATTAATTAAATCCCACTAGTCGATTCGCTAATCAGTCACCCTCATTAAGCTCCCGCCCGGCCTTATCGCTGACTCTCTCGAATTGCTAATGACCCAACTACGTCACAGTGTTGCAGACTCACAGTATATCTGTCTCTTTCTTACATTGCTAATCAAATTAAATAATGGTGCGCCGATGAAAAACAATATTTTTTTTTATTAAAAAGTTCTCGATTTTACATATATTTCTTTATTTATCTAAATAAAGAAATATATGTGTTTTTTATTATACAATGTTTCAATCAATTAATGGTGCGCCGGTGAAACAATATTTTATTATTAAAAAGTTCTCTATTTAATATATATTTTAATTTTATTTATTATTTGTTATCGTGGAATTTTAAACCTGTTCAAACTTGTAACAGGTTTCTCAATTCAGAAATTATATATTTTTTTAATGTTTTTTTTTAACTTTTAAAACACAAAGATTAAATAAATTATTTAAAATGTTACTTTGTTTTATTTTTAATTTGTTATTGATTCAGAAAATATATATTTTAAATGTTAATTTTGAAAACTTTCAAAACACAAAGCTTTTGTATTCTGGTAGTACGGTATTTTTAATTATTCAAACATAAGTAGTAAAACAAAAAATGTTATAATTTGAAATTTCGCCTGTTTATTTTGATTCCTGTTTTTTTTTTCTTTAAAAAATGATAATTTATTATATTATAAAATGTTATGTAATTTTTTAAATGTATATATTTCATTTAACGTTTCGATTGAACAGACGTGTCCTACTACATTTAACATGTTTCATTTTGAACATTCTTTCACTGCTATTATAGCGGGTCCTAGTGGTTGTGGAAAATCAATGTTCGTATGCTATTTTTTGCAAAATATAAATCATATTTTTAACCAGAAATTTAACACTATCTTATGGTGCTACGATGAAATGCAGCCATTGTACAATTTAGGTGGAGTTAATTAGTAATTACTATCAAGGAATTCCTGACTTGAGAATGTTTGATGGGAAGAACTGATTTTAATCGACGACCTTATGTGAGAATCTGATGGGCGCATAGTTGATATTTTTACTAAAGAAAGTCATCATAGAAACTTGAGTGTATTCTACATTAAACAAAACTTGTTTCATCAAGGGACAAGACAACGTGATATATCGCTAAATTCTAGCTACATAATTTACTTAAAAAGTTCTAGAGACAAAACTCAAATACGTTTTCTTGCTCGTCAAATAGTACCTGAGAATCCTAAATATGTTGAAGAAGCATACAAAGATGCCACTAGTAAACCACATGGATACTTAAAGATAGATTTAAAACAAAATACAGATGATATTTACCGAATGAAAACTAACAAATTTCCTGATGAATAACCATTTATTACATTCCTAAGAAGGGATATAAATACAATAACTCTAAAGACAATTCCATCATTATTAAACAATGACACATAGAGTAACGACACATAAAGAGTTTTTAAGAGCGTTGCATTGTTTAAAACCAAAATATAGAACATTTTTACTCAGCGCTTGTAATAAAGAAGAAATCGATTGTATTTGTAAGTGCATATACAATGTTTTGAAAGGGAAAATTCCGCTACAAGACGAACACAAAAATAAATTAGATAAGTATAAGAATATTTTAAGAAAGGTCGTTTCAAAGACAAAGAACAAAGCTAGAAAAAATATTATAATACAAAAAGGTGGATCTTTCTTATCAATTATCTTGAGTTCGGTATTGAGTGCACTATTTAATTCATCGACTTAGAATAAAAATGGACAACGTAAAGAAAATGATATTAATTGAACCTGAAATAATAGAAAAACTTAAGAAAGGTAATGCTAATATTACCGTTAACAATCTATCACAACTTTATGAAGAAATGAATAAAGTTTTAAAAACTAAATTAGACGAAGGAGAGAAATGGTCACTTTATCAACAAACTCTGCAGAGATATTTATATTTTATTGCTAAAGATAAAAAACGTTAAAAAAAAATTGAGAAGATATTTAATAAACACATACATACAAAAATAATATATATATATAATTGTGTGTAACTATTAGGAAAGGCACATAATGACTAAAAATCATTTTTTTTATTAACGAAAGCAATTGCACTTATTAAAAAAAATAAAAACAAATACATGAAAAAGCCCTAAATAAAAATTGCCAATATATTTTTTAATCCGTGCAATTACTGCCTTCTTACATTATTTTTTTAATTGCATACAGTACATAGCTAATAATAGATAATAATTTATAATAAATTCCATTGGCACGATATTTTAAAAATATTCATATTCACAAGTTTACTAAGAAATAAAAGAAAACTAGAATTGAATCACATAGCCTTTGTGTCATACTTGTTTATAAAAAAAAAGAAATTTAAAAAACTGTGTAACTTACAATAATTACATTAATAGGTAATTTTTTTATACAAAAGAAAAGAAAAAAGTATGTTATAACTGTCATACTGATTATAGATTAACTTAAAATAATTGAATATTTATATCATTCAATTTAAAAAAATCGTGTAAGTAATGTTCGATATAATTTTAAAACGCATATGAAAATAATCGATTAATTTTAAGAATTAATATTAATTAGTTGTATTAATTTAAAGTATTTATATGTATTAAAATGATACTTTTAATGTAATTAGGAAAATGTCAGATCCATTCGAGTTTTTTATAATAAAAAATACAGACAATCTAAAGAAAAACAGAACTTATAAAAACACATACACATAGGTAATCACAATGACATAAAAATAGCCTCAGCAAAAATATATATATCCAAAAATAAAAAAGTTTTTTTTTTCAAATAAAATAAATATTAAAATTATCTTTGTAAAATAAAACGCATTTATTAAGGACGACGCACGCACACATAAACCTATCAAAGAGTGTGCGGTGGGAATGAGGGTATTTTGGCCTCATTCCGATATTCCGAATAGGCATTGGCGTAGATATATAAATAATACTATTTTATCATTTTTAGGTCAAAGCTCAAAAATAAATCTCTATCTAATCTGTCTATATGTGTGTATATACTCGTATATTCACTAGTGGACCCGGACGCGGCTACGCCTGCTTATCTTAAGATAAGAATATTTATTAAATATATTATTTTCAATTTTCAATAGAATTAGTCTGAAAATATAAGCTTAAATAATAAAAAAGAATAATAA
>FAPJ01002366.1:0-17800 GCA_001485985.1 Heliconius ethilla aerotome | reverse complement strand
TCTTACCTCAGTCAGTGAGAACATATCCTTTTATACATATAGATGTGAAAGTAGGTGGAGATGAATGTATGTTCGTTCGACTTCACACAAAAACTACTGAAGGTATTTAGATAAATCTATACAATAATATAGGCTAATAAGGCTAAATCTATACAATAATATAGGCTCTAATACGACAGCTACAATTTATGTAAGGATTTTCTATAATTTAGCTGCAATGGCATAACCATAGATTTAAGCAGGCGAAGCCGCGTTATCAGATATCTGTGATATAGAAAAACATTATATAATCCGTACCTGTATTAATTATCTGTGATCCTCAGTTCAGCTAATTCCTTTTCTTCGTCTACTTCGTCTTCGTCTTCTGATCCGTGGACGGACGCTGCTGGAGTTGTTGCCCCTAGAAGACATTTTTTTTATTATTATGTATATGTTTTATTATTATTATAAGTTGTGTATATGTATCACATGAATAAGTGTGTGAAAATCAAATAATATGTACTATTAAATTAAAACATAAAAAACACAGTGATTATTTGAATATTATTATACATATTTTTTGAATATAAATTTGGTTATTTTTAAGTATTCTAATTTATATGTTATTTTCAAATAATTAATTTATTTTTTTCAACAGGATGATGTTCATCATGTTCTCATGTTGTTGCAATGTTTTGATAAACAAATATTTTTTATATGCTATAATACAATCAATGTTTAAATCCACCAATTTATAATATTTTGTATCTCTTCTGTTTTATAAAATGATTTTAAATCAATCAATCAACTAAGTGATTCTAAAATATTTAAAAACTCCTAGCTACCAAACATTCTTTAATAGTATAGAAAAACAAATAAATTAATTTGCTTAACTACTCTATTTGTGTCAAAGAAAAAAAATCTCAAACTAGTGCTAGTAAGGCGAAATATCAAAAATTTTACGCAATTTCTTACACAAACCCATATTTTGCAATTAAACTTAAATCAATTTGTACTACCACCAAATTGCTGCCAATGGTTGCCACCCAAAACACCTTTAAAATCAACCAAAAAACACTCATCATACTATGGACCAACCAACCGATTCATCAACACAATCGCCCAACTTAGCTATCAATTGATCAATCTGCTCCGTCACAGTTTCATTCAACGGTTCCAAATAATCATTAGCCGTTTGGTAATCCTCGTGTTCCGATTCAGTCAATCCTAGATTTTTTTCGAAAGCAACTTCTAAATCTTTCCCACTTTCTAAATCCGTTATTTCTAGTATTTCTAAGGATTTTCTGATAATAGAGTTTCTTTTCATATCAATTTCTGTTTGTATTTCTACGTCTTTTGTCTCTTTATGTTGTTCTATTTCTTTGTGGTATGAGGCTGTTAGCCATGACATTTCCTGGTGACCTCTTCTCACTAAAGAAATTAAATTTTTGGTCTAATTTTTAATGTTCCACTGTTATTTTTTTATTTAAACTTTCAAACTTTTTCCCACTAAAGGCAGAGAGAACTTAATGTCAAGGCACTACCCTACAACACAACTTATTACAATTCAATTCCATACAAGTGTGTAAATAACTTTTTAACTATGTAACACTATGTTTGGTTACAAGTATGTGATAAAATTATCATTAAACTCGTTCTGTTTATCCTGCTATATACGGGATACAGCGTAAAGAAGATACTAAAACATATTATTATTTAGAACTTACTAGAATGCGTAGGGCTTGGCGGCTCAGATATAGGTCTCGGGTAATTGAATCTTTTGCCCAACTCCCGATCCATATGGTCTACATAGTCCGGATATACAATTTTCAACGCTTGGGCTCTTGCTTGACGGTAGTACTGAAAAAAAAAGTAATATTTAAAATAAAGAAATAACATTTTATAATATTTTTTTGTTATATTTTCCGTGATTTTTAGTATTTATTGATGATATGTTTCCAAACTAATATTAAATAATTTCAAACTGCAACAATGTATTACTCTATATATCCTTTTTTTCTATATGTATATCTACTACGACCAGGCTATTAAAATATATTTAAATCAGTCATTAAAACGATGATGGATATCAGTTATGATTTTCCACACTAGCAAATTATTCATGATACAACTATTAAAAATGTTGTAAGGCAAAGTGCGGCGTTGAGTTACGTCAATAAACAATCAACATTAAATCTATAATACAATAATAAACAACTTGGTAGTAGTATTCGGTTTTTTCCATAAAAAAGTAAATTAAACTTACAATGCCTAAATTCCTCCAATCCATTAAATCTGACAATCTCTCAGTTCTATTTCTTTGGATGATACGTTGTCTACGTGTTAATCTATAAAATACAATAAATATTATGATAAAATATACATGTAATATAAAAGAGCGGTTTAGAGTGAATTATTTTCATGTTCTCTCTCAAGGCAAAACGCGACTTTAACTTCCGCTACTCAAAACTAAATGTGTCGAAAATTGGACGGGAAGAAAGAGGGGCCTAATACTAGGCTTTAAAATTTTAAAAGCATTAACAATTAAAAATAAAAAGAAGCTTACTTAGTAAAATCAAACATATACTGGGCCAGTTGTTGCACAGAACCCTCTAGGGATATGTACCGACGATCCACTACATAAATGCCGTAGGACATGGGGTCAGCTATGTGCTCTTGCATAAAACAGCCGAAACCTGGTGATATTAGCAGTATTATAATAAAAAGATTGACTAAATTAGTATAGCACACAATCTTATAATTATTATTTTCATTTCTCGCTTGACAAACTTTTGAATTCTGCCACTCAATACGCAAAGCCCCGAGAATTCGGCATAAAGTGAGGAGCAGAAGCATTTAAATGGGAACGGAAGTGTCATTATCAACACTAGGTTCCCATATTAACTTTTCCTACTTTGCTGTGTGCAGGAGATACAACGTGAAGCTAAAAAACTAAATTTAAAAACATACGACATGTAATTTAATCTATAAATTCAATGCGTAATCAAAATCTCTACCCAAACATAAGAAGATATGAATCCCTAAAATCACTTACCAGACAAATTTGTAGTGACACTCGGTATCCCCATGACCGTGCATTCAGCGGGCGTGTACCCCCACGGCTCGTAGTATGAGGGGAACACCCCCAAGTGACAACCCCTGACGAACTCCTCGTAGTCGAGGCCGAACAGAGGATTCGTGGATGTTAGGAACTCTGGGTGAAATATTACCTGGAAACAGAGATAGGTCACTAAGTTTTTGGAGCAGAAACATTTTTTTTTTTAAATATATCGAATGTTATTGACACTTTAAACTTATTATCAAATAAATAATCTTTAAAGTTCTTTACAAAAAAATTTCTTGGTTTTTAAAGAAATCATCGGTTAAATTTAAAATCTTGCCAACGATTTACAATAGCTATTTATTTGAATGTTTTTGTTTTTTTAAAAAAAGCCAATAATATTTAGGGTGCAAGCAAACCTCAATCTATATATTTCAAAAATACTTAATCAAAAAGCACTTACCTTTACTTTGTCGTTGACTGTGTTAAATAATTGACAGCGACGTATTGAAGTCAAAACTGGATCGGTCCAATCGTCCACCTGTAGAAAAAAGGAGGTATTTTTTTGCTTTAGGCTTCATTCCGTATACAGTATGGTCCGGAGAGGAAACCTACTGTATCACTCGGTTACACATTATTATTCACGCCATGGTGGCGCATGTAGCATAATTGACAGAAAATTTCATCATTCCGCCGCATTCTGAAGGCAGTGAATATTGAGTGGCGGAACTCAACGCCGCGCTTTGCCTCGACGTTACAGCGAATAAATGAAAATATTAAATATTTAATTCCCCAAGTGGGAAATGAATCCACAATCTGTCGCGTTTACATTTGCACGCTTCTGTCGCTGCGGTTGACTGGCCTCAAGTACTGGGTCGATGTAACCCACTACCTGCAGTCAGGGTTATTTCATGCACCTCCTCGAGGACCCAGTTAAAAGCTACTGTTGTATACTTACCACGTTGTGTGTAGTAATAGGCGGCAGTCCGTCCCTCTGTAACGCGTATATACATCTCTTTAGACGCACCGTATCGTCTTTGTGGAGGAGGTCTGAGGCGTCGGGGAGGTGACCTCTGGAATTATTTGATATTTATAGAATAGGCCCACGTAGGTAAATGTGTTGTGCCCACCCCAGAATAGTCTTGTGTCCAAAAAAATTCTCTAGATTTTAATGAGTACAAGGTAGCATTGTATTAAACAATAAAACTGTAATTTTTAAATACTTTTTAATTATTATTATGGTGTATTTTGTAGAAATATTACATCATAATAACTTTCTTTAAATTATAAAATTTTATATTGAAAAGAACCGTTGACAACGTTTTAGGCTCATCAGCAGGATAAATGTAGATACCGTAATGGCGCAGACGCAGATACGTGCACCTGTAAACACGAAGATCGTGGGTTCAAATATCATTCAGGGGAATGAATTATTAAACATTTTCATTTTTCCTCTGGAAACAACACACAATGCCTTAACAATTAGGTTCTCATGTTATCTCTGCCTATCTTGGTATGTGCGGAAAGAAGAGCGTGAAATAAACGTGACACGTGAAATAAAACATATTATGAAGAACAACTATTGAGTCTGTTGCCGACTCTTCTCTGCAGAACTGCCTTTTAAACTGGTAGGTGGCAAAATGTTAATCCAAAAATGTTTACAAATGCATTATTTGAACAAACAATATTTTAAATTTAATGTTTAACATGACGTGTCATGACACTACTCACCTCAAACATATGTCATACAGGCGTTTTCCAATCTCCTGTTGCACGTCGTGTATGGTGTCTCTCAGGGCTTTAGTCACGGCGTGGCCTCGAAGACTTTCAACGTTGAAATTATTAGTTTTTGCAGGGAATATAAGGAAAGCTACTACAGTCATTTCTGAGCCGGATGACTGTTGACAAGAAAATATATATTTATTATATGTTTGTTTGTGATTGTTTGTAAATAGATTTAACATACATACTATATAATAAAAAATCTATTACCGAGGTATAAATACTACAATATTACAATAACTTCTGAAATGATTTTGATAAAGCTTAGACTATTGCCCTTGGAATATACATAATTTAAATCAAAAACTGATTATATTATCTCGATATGATATTTAGTTTCTGAAAAATGCGTAACTAAAAATACATCGAATTACAAAATTTATGAATCGTTTAGACTCTTAAAAATATTTAATTGAATATGTGTTTCATGGTTTATTAGAATTAAAGGTGCAAGTAAGCAGGCGAAGCTGCGCGCGTACCCTAGTTAATAATAATAAGCATAATAAATTAAAGAAATACCTTCAAATAATGGTTCAATCTTGCCAAGGCTTCTATAAATATGTCGGCTCCTTTATTACCGAACTCGTATCGACCGGCGATAAAGAAATACAATGTTTTATCTAGGTCGAAATTGAAATGGCTGAAAATATAAAAATTATAATATTATGGATAGAGGTTAGGGGTTCAAATACGGGGACATTTTTATAAACGTGTATTTTGATAAATAAAATTTTTTTGTAAAAAAAAATTCCAAAAAACGCATGTGTATTAAGTGGTGACAGTCAACGCTGCGCTTTTTTTATTTACCAAAAAGATATAAAACACAGCGGCATAAAAATTATTCATTTCTCTGTGTGGGAATCGAAGGCACAACCTTCGTGCTGTGTGTTTAGAGTCAGATGTTGGGCCAACCACGACGGCCTTGTTTTTTTATAATACATTAAACTATACTCACCCATAAAAATGTCCTCTCGCGAATTCATTTATTTTATCTTTAGCTAACGCGTGTAAGTTCTGAAACTCATGCAAAGCCGAAAACTTCTTTACATTCAATCCATTCGGTGTAATAAAATCTGGTTTCCTTTTGAGTAGATGTTCTGCTTCGTATCCTGAAAAAAATATATATATCCTTAATCTTTTACATTTTTAAACTGTTATTTCACACTTGAAAGAGAAAAATACTGTTGCCTCTTAATCACGCGATGTGTCAAGCACAGATCTTAACACTCGGTACCGTGTGCCTACCCCACTATATGCGGGTACAGCGTGAAGCTATAAAACTAATAACTCACCAGTGATATCAGAGACGGTGGTAAACACGTGCGTCATGTGCGCGGCCGCACGCTCCATGCAGTAGCGGTGGTATATCTGCCTCTTTCCCGCTTCCTCGTCAACTGAGAACTAGAGCGAGATAGATATATGTAGAGGACTTTAACAGTCGGCCGATGTGTTGTAACCGCCCTGAAGTTAGGTTTCCGGAACATTTCGCAATGTTCATTCGGAGGAAAATAAACAAAAGTCAGAAAACTCATAACATGAAATTTTGCACAGTCATCGCATATACATAATCGCATAAACATAGACTACTACTGCGCTACTGCTTCTGACTAAATAATTTTCTGGTATATGTATTTGATATTCTATTAATTATATTACCTTATCCAAATTATTATAGAAATCAGTGTTGCCAGCACACAAATATCTTCCCAATAAAGTTGCGTGAGTTGTAAACACTGTTGCTACGTCAACGTGACGTACTCTAAAAAGAAAAAAAATATTATATAATATTTTAAAGTGTAAATTGGAAATT
Source organism: Heliconius ethilla aerotome (assembly GCA_001485985.1). Classification (NCBI taxonomy): domain Eukaryota; kingdom Metazoa; phylum Arthropoda; class Insecta; order Lepidoptera; family Nymphalidae; genus Heliconius; species Heliconius ethilla. Next base: position 11,168 of record FAPJ01002366.1, on the reverse strand, counting down.
GGAATTAGGTAAAAAAAATATACAACAGTGAATTTAAAACATATATATTTAAAAAAAAAATAAGTCGCGGCGTAGCTGCGAGCGCTATGCGTAAGCGTGGAAGCCTTCCGTTTCCATTGGAAATTCAAAATATTAATAAAAACAATCACAATTCACAAAGATACAAAGAACTTACCGTAAAACAATAAGACCTATACCCGCTTGCCATTCATGAAAATGAGCCACTACACGCGGTGGCGTATCACTGTAATTTTCTGCTGCTTTACGGAACTAAATTAAGAAAAAAAAGAAAAACAGACATAAAAATACTTATAATATGATTAGAACTGTTAAATATAAAATTTATATCTCAAAGTTTTGTCTGTTGTTATAATTAATTATCCTTAAAATATCTATAATGTAATAAAAAAGTAAAATTTTTGGATATATATTTTTTAAATAGACAGAAATATTTTTTATTTCTATTAATGACTCTGACCATATTTACATATACTACTAAATAGACTGATTAAACAACAAATCAACATTAAAAAATCAAACCCCAACTAACCTCTGTAATAAACTGCGCCACCATAAATCCCAATATAACCGCGTCATTGGCCTCAACATCCAAATGTGGTATTCCTATAGAGGTGGTGTCCCACAGCTGCTGCTTATAGCTGTCCATCTGCCACGCGGCCGAGCTGATGTCGAACAGGATAATTTGAGGGTTGCCGTCCACTAGCCACGTGCCTGTGTGCAGCTGGAATACGGAGGATAAGAAAGTTTAGTGACCCGTCACTAAGCTAGAACCACAGTTCTGAACACAAACATAGTGACGGGATTATACTTAAAAAAAGGTTCTAACTAAAAAAGCAGAACCATTAATTCATTTCGGTCATCAACATTAAATATAATACATAAAAAAACTTAAAAAATAAAGAACAACTCTAGATATTTGCTCTGTACGCTTTTTTTCCATATCATTTTGTTTTTTAGCTTCACGCTGAATCCCACGTATAGCACTTTAGGAAGAAACCTAGTGTTAAGACACTCTCCCACTTTCCAAAAATTATTCGAATTTTTATACCTTTTCGAAAATTTCCTCTAGTGGGAATCGAACGCACAGCCGTCGCGTTTACAGTTATACGCTTGTGCCACGACGGCCTCATATACCATACTATTATTATTATTTCAAAGATTTTAAAATTTTAAACAATCAAAGGATGAGTTGGTATAATATTTATTATAACTCACTTTATAACCCTGACTTCTCATAGCATTGACGGCGGTTGTGAGTGGGGAGTTGGGTGGGAAGTCCGCTTCCTCAACTTCAGTGCGAGCACAGTGTTCTTTGTATGGACCTGTGGAAGAAAAAAATATATGTTTGAAAAAAAGAACTGACTTCAAGATCTATACAAAATATACTACAAACCTAAGTATTATGTGTGTAAAATTGTTATGTATGTAAATCCTAAGTATTTTTTTTTTCAATTTTTTTCCAAAAGATCTATATCGATTTTCATTAAAATTTATATAAGAATAAACAAAGCAAATATAAAATATACTAACTGATTCAAAAGCATGTCCTTTTTCAAGTTGGTTAATAAATTACTTGACTACCAAAAAAAAATAAACTTTAAAGTTTAACTTCATTATGATACCAAAATATTTTAATCGTGATATGTTTGCTTTACCAGAGCGAGGAAATGAAAATATTAAATGTTTTATTTGTTCGACTGCGAATTGAACCTGCAACCTGTCGCGTTTCCAATCGCACGTTTATACTTCTGCCTCACGTCTAGCCTCTACCAAGGAGTTGCAGGCATAATTATATGTTTGATTAACGAAATTAAGTAATTTACCTAACAAGCAGTAATTTTCCCCCATTTCTTCAGTAGACACGTACGCTTTGGACCTTATCACTGTGTAAATACCGCCGACTGTAACAAAAAAGAAACATCTACTCTGAATCTGAATCAGAAGAATTTGTTTGAATGCACAACGCTCAGAAACTAATGATTCCAATTTATTTATTTTTTAAATGTTTGTTTTAATTAGCTTCACGTTGTATCTCGCACATAGGAGGGTAGACAGAGGAACCTGGGAACCTAGTGTTAAGACGTTCCATTCCATTAAAACAGATCCGCTACCCATTTTGCGCCGAAATGTTTTATTATAGTATAAATGTTGTCATAGCCAACGAACAATGAATAGTTGGTCACTGTGTTTTATATATATTTTTATTATATTTATTTTTATATATAAAAATATCAACTTCAATGCAATTTATAGCAAATATTTTAGTTTTAACAAAGCTCTGGGCCAACGAACGTGTGTCATAAGATGATAATGATGATAATAATATTTAAGGTATGGTTATTTTATTATATTTATGCCAAAAGCGGAGAAGGGAACTTGACACTGAAATAAAAATTAAAAAAACTCTTAACACAAGTAACATTTCTCTAGCCGCACATGTAAGATACGTAAACCAGTCCATCCTGTTACACCCGTATGCTCTGATTACACACAATGCCTTTGTGTGAAACAAGTCTGGAAGCTAAAATACTAGACATAGTGTCTGCGATGGCTGCTTTTAGAATGTATTCCTTTTTTTTACATATTGCATCCCACATATAGCGGGATAGGCAAAGGGCACCTGCTGTGAAAATACTCCGTTCCCTGCTTTCCGGATTTTCAAGACATTCGGCAGATCCCACCGCCGAGCTATGTCTTGTCCAGATCGAGAAAATGAACAAACTAAATAATTCATTACTCAGAATGGGAATCAAACCCACAATCGTCGCGTTCACAGTCCACACACTGTGCCACTGCGATAGGAATGTAGTGAATTTCAAAAGTATTTTTTACCTTTATTAGCTGCTTCCCATGCTGTTTCAAAGGTCCACCGGTTCTCCTCGCACGCCGCCTGCCCCTTGTCCATGTAGGACAGCAGGTCGTGGGTCGACTCGGCGCGGTAGAACCGCCTCGATGATCTGTCGCGAGACATGTCTACCTGAAATTTGACAAGAGAACTAAATAAATTATAAAATAGAGCAGAGTATTATGAATAGCGCTGTATCTTTTCGCCAAACTTTGGAGGCATTGCGTGTTGAGTGGCGGAACTTTACGCCGCGCTTTGCTTTGACACCAGAACGAAGAAAATGTAAAAATCAATTTATATAAACATTTCCTCGAGTGGGGATCGAACCCACAGAGGGTCGCGTTTACAATCACATACTTGTGCCTCAATATTAACAGAGTTCACTACTTTGAATATAAACCTAAATAAGAAACACTTATAAGCCTAAATGAGCTGAATCTAGTATGATAATATATTAAAATTTATTAAAAAATATCCCGATTTAGTAGGGCCTACTTACTTATATCCTAAAATAGAAAATACTATTAGTACTAGGCGCTGATATCCTAAAGTAGATCCCTTCAGGGATTGCCAGTTTCCAATAGTGAAAACTGCATGCTGGACTTATCGCTTACCTAGTATACGAAACACGAATAAGTAAACATTTAAATACGATAATTTTTGCGAGCATAATTAAATAAAATCCTAAAATATTTAATTACGATTTATTTAGTGTCTAACAGTGTAGTAGATAACCATACTAAAATAATAAATATTTTTTTCTTAAACACACTTAAATAAAGATTCGTCTAGTGCAAGCGGACGAAGTCGCGCGGGGACCGCTAGTTATAAGTATAGGTTAAATATTTTGTAGATAAATGTTTGTTCCTCTTTCACGCAAAAGCTACATGTTCTATAATTTGGCTATCATATAGCAATAAGTTGAAGTGGGCGGACCGCTAGTTATTATTAATAAAAGGTAAATGCGCCACACCTCCAAAGATATCACAACTATCCAATAAAAGTCAATCCAAGACGTCATCCTTACGCAACTTGGCACTGGACGCGTCATACAAACACACACGCATACATAAATAGTGTTATAAACAATATTTTACGATCTGAGATAGCGAGGAAACTGAAACGATAGGTTCACAATTAGTGATTATAGATACTATAGATACTGACTATAGAACCAAGAGTACAAGAACAACCTTCTTGTGTGTAACAATGTCATAGAGTGAAAGAGTTTGGTTAAACATTGTAATCTCGGCAACTAAGGATTCTAAATTATAATGGGAAAATTATTTCTGTGTCGGATTGTCCATTCATTGAGGATGGCTATATATATATATATGTTACAATAGATAGAAGTTAATTCTTTAATCATATGTCCTCAGTAGGGTTCTCATGTTTTCTATCATCGATACAGTGTTCTCGAAGTTCGATTCAATTTTTAATTTATTTCTTTTTTGTCACTTCTAACAGGTATAAAGGTAGAGAAAAATAAAGAAAAAATAATTTTTATAATCGGCCATCGTGGCTCAGGAGCACAAGCATTTCCTCGCTCTGGTGCAAAGTCAAGTCAAGCGCGGCGTAGAGTTCCGCCATTCAACACGCATTGCTTCGAAAAATTCGACAAAAAATGGGGATCAGAGTACCTATCTTAACACTAGGTTCCCCCTGTCTACTCTGCTATAAGCGGGATATAGCCTGAAGCTGATATACATATATATAAAAATAATGCCAACGAAACATACGAAACATAAAAACGCGTTGCCCCCAAAATTATTTATAACAAAACGTCAAAGAGCAACGTCAAGTTCACTGGCGTCTGTCCAGATCTCGCACCGCTCCTAATGATGAATGTGCAACAAACATTATGTAAATACTAATATAATAAGAGGACTCGACAAAGTAACCAATGACTCATATCTTTTTTGTCGGTTTGTCTATAAGTCTGTGTGTTATGTTTGGTTTCACTATCCCGCACTACAACTCAGTTATTCGATCGACGTTCTCTCTGTTCTCCATTTTCTCTGTTTTCCGCCGACTTCTGGAGGCATTGTGGGATGAATAGCAACAACTAGTCGCATTTCCAGTCACACCACCCTAGTGCCACTGCGCCACGACAGTACTCTTTAATATTTGTTTAAATATTTAGTGTTTGTTTTATTTAAATCGGTTCATAAATCAAAAAAAGTTGTATCAATATAAATTATTTGGCTTTATAATATTAGTATCGAAGCCTAGAGGGGGAAATTGGTATCAAGTGGAGAAAAGGAGTATCTTAGCACTAGGTTTCAAAAATATTTTGCCACAGACTCACGTATTAAGCGACCTTGTTAGAAAAATATTCAACGTATTTAAAATTTTGCCAATATTGCACTGCAATATGTAAATATTATACTTCAAATAAAGTATTCAGTTTGACACCAACGCTTACTAAGATCGTTACGGCCCGTAACGTACAGGGTTTTATTCCAAAAGATTTGTGACGTTCATATTAAAAGATAGATAAGATAATTTATTTTATCTTATCTATCTTTTAACAGCAGCTTCGTCCGCGTGGTCAAATGGAAATAGCTTCTCAGTGCGGGAAGTAACTCCGAGTAACTCTCACCCAAGTGCAGTGGTTTACGTTGAAACGATATTGACGTGAAGTAACTTTAGCAAAACACAAAAAGATTTCTTAAAATCTAACCGGTAGTTCCTGAGATTAACGCGTTCAAACAAACAATCCCTCCAACATGGTCGTCGCTCGCTGGACATATATATAATGTAGATGGGTATTTCTATTTAAAAACTAAGTATCGGCAGTAACTGGTTAGTTATTATTAGAATAATAATATCTGGGGACGAACCACACGTGGCTATCCGATTTCTAAGACCAGGTCCTATTATATCTATTATACCAGCGATTATAGAATTGCACATAAATCCTGTATATTATATGTGTTTCTAAATATTTCAATATAATTTTTTCTTCCGTTATTGACTGACTAAAACAACTCCAGACTAAAGTCCAGAAACTTTACTAATAAAAAGTTAGCCTTGGAAAATGTTAAACATAAAGTAAAGCGTGAAACTGATTCATTAAAAATAGTTTATTCAATGTTTCTCAACAGGTCAATGGCGACTAACGTAAAGTCAATGAAATGATAACACATATTGATACGATACGCGTCTTACGAGATACATATGTACTGAATTATACATAATTAGTACTAATTTAATTAATCTTTTACGGAAAATAGTTGTTGTTATGACAACTAATTATAGTTTGAAACTACTAAGGCTACTTTACCAGATAGATGCTTTATTTTAGATAAATTTTTTCGTTGCGCGGCGTTCAGTTCACCACTCATCGAGAAACAAAATACACAAAGACCTTGAAAATAACATACCTAGAGATAATTATATCAAAATTTTAAGCTTAGCTTTAATAGCAAAAGAAATTGAATATTTCTTTTTCAGCTTCACACTGTATTCCACACATAGCAAGATAGCCAGAGGGAACCTGTAACTGACACAGAATGTGCGTGTATCCAACGTCTTACACATCTTATAGACTGTCAGGACAGTGTCGGACTACAAATGCAATTGTTGTGAGTTCAATATCCACTTGGGGGAATGAATTATGTCATTTCTCCGCTCTGGCAATACAAGGCTCCAAATTCAAGCATTATTTAGAGAGTGATAGGTCTTAACATTAGGTTTCCTCTGCCTTCCCTGGAGAACACTATATGAGGCCAAAACATATTTAAAAAAAAAAGACATTTCATAGTATTGCAGATAATATTTAAATTAAAGATGAATTACATAATAATTTTAAAGTCATGTAAAAGTTTTATTCGTATCTAAAATGTTAGTTATTAAGAAATCTATATTACCATGTTCGTGGGCTTATTTTAATTTTTTGTTCCATACACAAATGGCAAAAAAAGGGAACACTTATAATTTTGTTAGTCATTATATCACAGTCACTCTACTTTGAGCTTATGAGGTGTGGTAGAAAATTGAAAGATAAGTTTATTTTATGAACCCCTACAAAATGTATGATATAATATATTTTTTTAAAAGTAAAATTATTAAGGGTGTCACTATGCATGTAACTAAGTGATGAAAAAAAAAATCAAGAATGCATTCTGTGTTGATCCCCTGTGTGCCCAGCCCATCTCACTTTTGAACCACAGAAGGGAAAAGTGTGTATTGGAATTATAGCATTCAACGAAAACAAATATAGATTTAAACTAAATTGATTTCATGGTTTAATATAAATGGATAATTTCTCCTTCAGCTTGCAGTCAGTTAAAAACATTATATCAAAAATAATATAAAGAGAGTGGCAGCAATCATTATAGGATTCATGTTCAGTCAGTTCGTTCAGTCCAACTTAATCTTAGCTGGTTATCTTAATAAATTTGTTTTAGCTTTTAATTAAATTTGAAAAGCAACTTGATGATACACTTGCTTGAAAAAAAATTATTCAGTTTCATATTGCAAAATAAAAAAAATAATCCCTTTTCCTGTCAAAATGCTCTTTTAAGAAGAACACGAGGCAGTGCTAAGCTGAAATTAATATCAAATCCATAAGTTTCCAGTTCCTTAAAAAAAAAATAACTTTATCAATTTTTATACATTATATTTTTCATTGACTCTTCAACTCATACTTGATCATTTTTTTATTTTATCCAATTTATAACATCAATTAAAATATGTTATTTCAATTTTAATATATTACTATTATAGTAATCTAAAAAACCAAACAAAAATATATTATGTGATATGAAAGATAACATTCCCTTGACATTCATTACATAGATAAAGTGATAATAGTAACATATAGGCATACATTGACTTGTTTTTTTTACTATACTTAATTTATTTTATTGACTTAGATTTGTTTTAGTTATAATTTTATAATGAGAATGATTCGGCAGAAAGTGGGAAACGGAGTGTCTTAACACTAGGTTCCCTCTGCCTACCCTGCTGTGTGCGGGATACAGCGTGAAGCTGATTTTATTTGATTTATATATATTTATGTAATAATTTTATTGTAAATATTTACTGTGCAATTATTAAATAAAAATATTGGTAACATTTTATTATATTAATCCATAAAAATAAAAGTATTATTTTTAAATTATTTTTTTTAAAATTAAATTTGTTTAAAAATAATTAATGTGTAGTGTATTGGAGCGTACAAAAATAAGTTTACTAAATTTAAATTAACCATAATACAATTTAAATGCAAATTTCATATCAATATATTAAATGTTACCGGTTGCGTGCGACATTTACATATCATATTATAAATTAAAAGAAACACAATATTTATAAGCTAGACGTAGTATAGTAACCATTTTTAAACCACGCCGCCGATAGTAAATTAAAAGTAAACTTACCGATTAAAAGAAAGTTGTAACAAAAGTGCCTGAATTATTTAAATATTCACAAGAAATTCACAAAACACGTGGCTAAATAGCTTTGTAGCACTGTTTTAGTTTTATATTGTGTTTTAAATTGTTTTATTAGCAAATAACATGTCGTAGCGGGTAGGTAATTCAAATGAAAATAACTTTTGACTTTTAGTGGGTTACGAAACGTCAAACTAGTTTGGTTTGAAGGTCACCTTCAAGTGACAGATATTGTGTTGCCATATTTATCTTATTATTTTTATATATTATATTCTTGTTTATTAAATAATTTCATTCAGAATTTTAATTAAATGAAACTATAAATTGTTTTAGATAGTGATAAAAATTATAATTTTGAAAACGTTAAGACACGTATGAAAACATTGACATGTACATATTAAATGGTTGAACTATATGGCTTTTTTTCTTATATTACGGAAACTAAGGAAAAAGAGTGTAGAGAATTTGAGAGACAATTTTAGGAAATTAACACAATTTTATATCTACAATTTTTCTTCATATTGACTTAAAATCCAAAGAAAACTTATAGTAGCGGATGTAGATTTTTATTTCTGGATATGTGGTGTTTATAATGGTGTATAAATCAAAAAATCTAATGCATTTCGTCATTTCATTCATATATTTCGCCTAACTTGATCTGGACAATACTGAAAAAGATACAGTTCACTTTCTTTTAGTGAAATTTCATTTCTTTTTTATTTTTCTTTATACATATTTACAAGACAAAAAATGCAAATCTTATTTATATGAAATTAATATGTAGATGCCATTCCATCACTTAAGATTATCTTAAAAAAATCCTAATAAACATTTTTAGTCTGAAGCATTCCGTTATTGATATAGTACTTGTACAACAATTTAGTAGATTTTGAAAATTATAAAGTGTTACTAATATATGAATCTAAATATAGTTTCAAATACTCACAAAAATATTTTTCTTTTTACAATTTATTTAATCATATGTAGGGTTTCAAGCATTTAAAGTTATTATTAAAACAAATATACACATATTACACAGTAAGTAACAATTAGTAAAGTTTTTTATATATCACATTAAATATTTAAATTATTTAAAAACAGATAAGCAATATATGAAAATTAAAAATGTAGTGCTTTACACTACATTTCTCAAGCACAGCCCAATTTTAGAGATTGCGTTTGCCTTTTTGGCAGGGTGAGGAAATGAAAAGAATTCATTGCCCCTAATATTAATGTTTCCCACAATCGAAATAAAGGCTAAAATTATTATATTTTTCTTATTCTTGATTATTCCAAGCTTAATGGTGGACTCCCTTCAAATTCGTCAGCAAAAGGATCCTCAGACATGTTATTATTAGAAAAATTCAATTTCACAGGATTTATATTTTTCACATAGGTCCTATTTAAACACACTGGACTCGACAAATTTTTGGACATATTCATTATACTGGCATTTTGTATATTATCATTATTTTTTGTTAAAAGTGGACTTTTATAACTATTGTTAATAATATTAGATTTATTAATAATATGAATAGGTTGCAATGGTGGTGGTTCTCCATACATTTCTAGTTTAGCAATTTTTTCATCAACTTTTCGTTTTCTTCTTACTGTTTTTGGCGATAATTCTTTTGTATCTGTTTCTTTAAAACTTGATTCAAAGTCCAAGCCAGTTAAATTTGCATCAACACATTTATTAGCTGGAGAATCTATGAATATTTTATTTTTAGTTATATTATATTCGCTATTATTTAATCTGTACGGCGAAAAATGTGTATTGCCATGCTTTGTATTAGCAAAATTATTTTTCACTACCACACACTCTTCAATAAACAGTTTTTTGTCTAAACTAGATAATTTTCTAGAAAATTCGTCCGTCATTATTCTCAACATATCAATTTTACACGTTTTAGTAAAATACGTGAATTCCGTAGCCCTAAATTGTTGCGAACATTTCTTATTGCTGCCATGTCGCCTTTGCAAATTTACACACGATACAATCTGTCCTGTATCTAATATATTTTCAAACCCAAACTTTTTAATGCCACCCCAAAAATTTATTGCAATGACATTTTTATATTCATCGGAAATGTAAACATTTTGGAATGACTGTTTTGAGACTTCGTATTCTTTTGTAGACGGTTCAATTAAAAAAATAAAACCAAATGTGTCTATTTCGTTATAATCTATGGTAATGGGCTTTTGTAGGTCTTTTAAAGTGAAAGGTGTTCTTTTTAGTGTTTGTGTAATAGATTTTAAGCTATCATTTTCTTTTAATTTTGCTTTTTTAAATATTGATTGTCTGCCAGCTGATAATTGCATCTCAGAATATCTAAAAAAAAGGATAAAAAAACGTTTGCTGGTCATATGAACAGTTTTTGCAATTTCATAAAATACTGATTTTATTACAAATTAAACTTTTCAAGTGAAAATCGAAAGTATGTTATATTATTGAAAAAAAAAATCTTAATATATACCTATTTATGAAAATATATAGAAGGGTAAAACAATAAATTTACCTTATGGAAGTAGGCACTATATTAAAAATCTCAATCCAAGTACCCTCTTTTATTAAATCCAGTAAAGATTCATTCGGCCTCCATATTGTAATCATAGCTAGAATATGAAAAATATTTTTTATGTTTGCAAAATGGTAAATTTTAAATTTATATAAAATTTAATATTGTGGCACAGTGGGTCATGACTGACTGTAAACGCGACAGTTATAAGTTCGATTTCCACTATGATATTGATGAATCTAAAAAAAACTGTAAAAAATCAAAAAGTATAATAAGTTAACAAGATTACATTTTATTCAAAACTAGCTGACGCGCGTCGCTTCGCTTGCTTATTTAGGGGTGAATTCTAATAAACCACGAAACATGTGTTCAATGAAATATTTT
>FAPJ01002360.1:3146-13577 GCA_001485985.1 Heliconius ethilla aerotome | reverse complement strand
TTATAATTTTGAAGTCGGTGTCTGGCTAATGCTACAACACCCTTACTGAATTAGTACTACCTGTAGATGCTAGCTGCCAAATTTCATAATTATAGGTCAACCAGAAGTACCCTTTTAATTTTGATTCCCCAGAAATACAATTTATTCAGGAAATCAAGGGACTGTAGATCTACATATAGTATCTGTATATGGTTTGAATTTCAACTCTATATCTTAAAAGAGTTCCTTTTTTCTTTAAAATATACGGAACCCTAAGTTTTTAACTCAAAAAAAATCAAACTCTTTAAGAAACTCCAATATTAATAGAATAATATGTACGAAATTTGTATAAGACCACTTACTACATAGAACTGGTCATTGCACTCAGACCAAGTTATATAACATAGTACTACCGGCTTTTATCCCGTACGAAGGTTGTAAAATTTTACAAGGCGCTGTTAGAACGTAAAACGGTTATGGCGAAATATTTTGACAGAGACCGTCTTTTCAAAAGGTAGCCTTATTCAAATATCTTTTGTGTTTTAAATCTGTTTTAAATATATTAATAATATTTTTTGAAAAGAATATATAAAACTATATTTTTGGCATAACGCGGCGTTGAATTCTGCTACTTGCCACGCAATGCCTGCAGAATTAGGCGGAAAGTGGGAAATTGACACTAGGTTCCCATTTTCCCAGATTCTCTCTGCGGGATTATGGCATCAAGCTAAAAAATAGTTAGGCTATTTCTTCAGCTTTTTATGCATGAGATAAAAGTAAAAAGTACTAATAGGCATTTACACTCTATCTCTTCGACTTAAGGACATACCAGAAGCCTATCAAATAAATAGAACCTACAACTATCATTCACTAAAGATATAATAGAGTAATTTAGTTTATTTGTGTCCATTTTTATTACTTTCCAAAATATTAAATTTAGTTTAATTTAAAAAAAGCGTCACTCCACACTGTTATTACACGAAACCAGAGGCCAAAACAACAGTTTTAACAGATCCAGATCCATGATTGTGATCGGGTTGTATGGATTGTAATAGAATTTTTGTTATTCATTCCAGCTGTTGTTGGAAGTTGAACTAATTGGATTAGGTCACTTTATTTTTCTGATCTAACCTTTTCATTTGTTTCTTTGGAGTTTTCGAAAGGTTTTTATAAAATATCCCAAATTGAAGAAGATGATGTTGTTTTTACTTTCAAGAGTTTTTAATATAAGAATGTCAGTACATTTTTTTTATTTAAATAAATATTGTCATCTTAGAATTATTAATTTTAACGATATCTTTATTGAAATTGAAGAAAATTAAAATATTTTTACTTTCAAGAGTATTTAATATACTGATTTTCGTAATTAATAAAATTAATTTAAGTTTCTGATGGTACGTTTTGCATACTACTTTTGCGAATGTTTTCTATGAAAATCTTATATTTCAAATATATATATGCACATATTATATACTGTTGTTATCTAACCTGATTGGATAAACAAGATGTGAGGTCCCATTCATATAGGCAGCGTGGATAACAGAGATCTATTACTGAATTCTCAATGTATCTTGCTCAAAATGAAAGGAAATAATCAATATATATTCTTTTTTTCGTTAGTAAAATACAACAAGGCAAAGTTTTTATACACTTTACATTCTAACAATAAATATTATTATTCTATAAACTCAAAGAAAATAGAGAAATCAGCATATAGTATTCGTTATTATGAATAACATACATTTTTCGGATTGGAATTCAAACCCCCACCCATCATTGTTAAGGCTCCAATGACATCAGATATCACTATGCCATCTATATAATCTATATAAATCTAAATTCTCTTCAAAATAAATAAATCCCGTATTACACGAACAGCCCAGCTACGACGCCAACATAAATTAGGCGCACGACACACCGACCGCAGTACAAACGCCTATCTGGTGCTGTTTGCCGCGATATTTCATTTCGGTAATTTGCCCTCATTGATGACATCTATTATAGCCTATTATAGCCTTATATAGTGGAGATTATAGTAATGTTGGTAATTACATTATTTAGATTAAAATGCCCCAAGGAACCTTTGAGTGTATATGAGATGGTCGTAGGTTTGATTTCTGTTGAAGGAAATGATGATATTTAAAATTATTTACACATGCGGTGTTGAGTTCCGCACAAGACACATTATCTTGAAAATTTGGCGGATAGTGGATTACGTATAACCTTAAGACTAATTTTCTACTATGTTACTTAATAAGCGGGAAAGCATAAAGCTAATATTGGTAAGGCAAAGCGCAATATATTGTTAAATATATAATTTAATTGAAAATATTATTTATTCTCTAAAAAAAATCATATTTCTTTTATCCTAGATGCTCCTGTGTGTGCGGAGCGAAAAGACAACGAGCTCTTTGGAGCACTGAAGCATGAGACCGTCTCACTACATTGCTCTGTTGACGCTAACCCTGCACTGGTTTCCTTTCATTGGACCTTCAATAATTCTGGGGAACAAACTGAAATACCTCCAAGGTAACGTGAATATTTAGACAGTCTAACTGTAAACACTACGATTGTGAGTTTGATTTCCATTTGGAAATGAATTATTTCCATTTATCGTTTTTACGTCACAAACGCAGTATCTTAACTTTGCTTAACCTGCGATATGCGGGATACAGCGTGAAGGGAACAAACTTTTTTTTTATTTCACGCAGATTATACAGCAGCCACGGGCACACTTCGACCCTCAACTACACACCCACGACGGACATGGAGTACGGCACGCTCGCGTGCTACAGTGAGAACGCGGTCGGACAGCAGAAGGTGCCTTGTCTATTCCAGCTGGTGGCTGCAGGTGAGAGGAAGCTATTGAATTTTGTGATTTGGAAAAAAAGACAAAATGATAAAATTACTGATTTTTGATTTTCCTTGTTCGGGCAATAAGTCTATCTTTCTATCTAGTCTATTTCTCAGACTATCTATTTGTAATCGCGCTACACTACTGGATAGATTTGAATATAACTTGTTTTAGCTATTTAGCCTGGGCAAGAGATAGGCTATAGATTATTTTAAAAACTGGTACTCATCATAGTATTTTACATATATAACCAATAGGAACCAAACTATAAAAACATAATGATAAGCATTTCTCGACGATAAAAAATTAAATAATTTATGAAATTAGAATATTGAGAAAATAGAATGGCAAGGGTCAAAGAGGCCACGCAAATTAAGTTGCGGGCGGCAACTAGTCAATTATAATTCTTACTATATAATCTAATGTCTGTTTAGGTCGTCCATTTCATCTCCAAAACTGTACAGTAGCGAATCAAAGCCTCGACTCGCTGTATGTGGAGTGCGTCGAGAACTTCGACGGTGGCTTGCCGCAGACTTTCCTCATGGAATTACTCGAGCTACCTTCATTGATTGTAAGTTTTTAACATTTTGTAGTGTATTCATTTTGTTTTTCGAGATCAGTCGTGGCACAGGAACTCAAATGTTTGACTGTAAATGCGACAGGTAATGGGTTTTATTCCCACTCGGAGAAAAAATATTTATATTTTCATTTTTTCGCTCCACCAGACCGAAAAAGTTTGGTGTTGTACCCTATCTTATGGGGGAAAAAGCTATATTTTTAATACATGCTAACTTTCACAGGTCCGTTACAATGTTTCAACTAATCGAACTCCTCCGTACTTTGAAATCCGCGGTCTGCCACCCGGTGTTAGCTACAGGATAGATTTATACGCGGTGAACGCGAAAGGCAGGAGCGACGTGTCTACTATAGAAACCGTCACATTGAAGGGACAAGCGAAATATACTGGTGAGTTTAATTTATCTATCTATCTATCTTTATATTCTCTTATTTTTCAATTCCACGCAGTATCCCAAATGTAGCAGGGTAGTCATAAGGGGCTTAGTGTTGAGACATTCCACTCCCCTTTTCTGCCGTATTCTGGAAGCATTGTGTCACGAGTGTGTCACTGAGCCACAACTAGCCTCAATTCTAAATATGTTACTTGTTAGTAAATTCTTATGGTGGATTCGAATCCCCTACTTTAGCGATGTATCATATACAGTCTATTTTTACAACTCATATAGCGGAAAATATGTCGATCTACATTTTAATATTTTTTCATAACGCTGGTTCTGTTTTTATTATTCATATGTTTTTAGTATCTTATATATTTTTATATACCATTACGTATTATGAGTCATATTATATTGGTCTTATCATATTTTTACATATTAGGAAATTTATACATATAGCTTCGCCCGCAACTCTGACAATCACCTTTCCCGAAATTTCAAGAAATCTTATTATTTTAAGATTTATTTTCATTGGCGGTTAACGCAGTCATTATATAGCATTCGAAAAATCCACTAATATGAGTTATCGACTATTGAAAGAAAGCTGTTAATAGTCAGACGCCAGTCGTGGCTCAGAGTCGTGGCGCAAAACTGTAAACGCAACTGGTCTGGGTTCGATATCCACTTGCGAAAATTAAATCATTATTTAAATTTACTATTTTATTTCTTCGCTCTAATGTAAATCAGCAAATCATAATAATTAAAAAACATTAGTTCTCTCATGAAAATAGAGCATAAACTGTTTAATCAATTTTCCCTGGATCTCACTAGAGCCAACATCCGCTTATAAGCTTCATTTGCAACAATTTTATTAAAAATCCACTTAAATAGCATTAATTTAGCTCGCATGCTTGAAAACTTGTTACTCACTTAGGCTTCAAAAGGAGTTTGAAATTCGCAAACGTTGAAATTTTCACAACTTTATTACCTGCCGTGTTTAATGCGGGAATTTTGACGGGAAATTAAAAGTTATCCCGCTGAAGTCGAGTGTTTACTTTGTGACTGTTCATATTTTGTTAAAGTGTTGACTGTTGATTGAACGTTCACTGTACTCGTTTGGTAAAGTTTCAATTAGTGGAAATAGCAAAGCAGTTTCACGCTTATTCCCGCGTAACACTTTTCCACTTTCTACCTTATTTTCGTAATATTGCGTATTGAGTGGTGGAATTAAACTAAAGCGTTTACATTTAAAAGTAATTTAAATTATATAATTTCACTGAGAGGTAATCGAGTTATCGAACCCATAACCATGTATTTTACAGTCAGACACTGTCCGGCTGCACCACAACGGCTTTGTAGAAATATTAAGATAAACACAATTAAATGTTCAAAAACACACCGTTCTGCATTTTCCTAGGCAATCGAACTTAATTCCAATAAATGAATTTTTATTATTTTATTTACTTTTAAATGTAGCTTATGTTTGGTTCCCAGGTTCCCTCCTTACCCTAAAATACTAAATACTTAATATTTGTCTAACAGGTGAAAGTAGCCCGTTAGGCATGTCACCAGTACTAGCGTCTATAGCAGCGATGTCAGCGTTGATGGCCACAGCAGTGTGTGGAATACTTGCTATACTGTACAAAAAGCATGTGAATCGACATCGACATTTGCCAGCCAAGCATGCTCCGTTGAGGTAAGTTTTTCTCTTAAGTTCTCGCTGTATCACGCATATAACAGGCAATTTACCCCAATTTTGAAGACATTATTTGTTAAGTGGCCACCTGAGCGAGTGAATTAAAATTCTTCATTCTCCCTAGTAGAAATGTCACAACCATAGGCGTACTTAGTCGCCGAAGTTTTCACTTCTATAGAGCCTATAAATATTATTTTAAAAAAATCATACATATTTCGGTCGTTTCTGCTTTTGAGATATTTAACATTCCTCTTTATGTATACACAGAAAGAAATACTAAAAAAAACTTTTACTATAGTGTCAGTTTACTTGTCATCTTCAGTCTTTTTTTACATCCTATACTTGTCTGACACGTGAATATGTACTGTTTGTAGCTTTTTGCTATATTTCGCAAATAGCAGGGTAAACAGTGGAATCTGGATATCTAGTGCTAAGACACTCCGTTCCCCACTTTTCGCCAACCACGCTTTTACCACTGAACCACGATTAGCCTAATTTTAAATAGCTTATCAAAAAATCCCCTAAAACTCCATAAAAAGCTTGAAAACATATAAAAATAAAACTGCTATCAGACAAAAGATTTAATTCATCTATTTCTATCTCCACATACCGATGTACAGAAACGCTCGAACCAATTGAAATTGGTCTAAGCCCAAAGCAGGTATGCGATAACCAGACCGGAACTTCCCCGAAACAGGGTAGAGCCGATTAAAAGATTTGCACAACGCCTCGCTAGCGCTATGAATTGTTTTACATCTGGTGGGACTTGGTGGGTGTAGATTCCTAACTTGTCCACCAATTTTAATATAAAAATGGTGTTATATGGTGACTGGGCCTTTTTTTTAAAAATTAGATATAGAGAACAATTTAAAATTGCTATTTCTATTGAATTAATCATAATATTATTAGAAATATGATTAAAAGCTTTTTAGTTATTTTAATGCTTTTTATGCCTAGCTATAAACTGTATAAATATATAACTCTATCCTTGAGGCCCGTTGTGCCACAAGGGTCACAAATTGTCACTGTAAACACGACACGTTGTGGGTTTGATTCTCACTTTAACTGAAAAATTTAATATTTTAATTTTTTCGTTCTGGTGTCGAGGCAAAGCGTGACGGTGAGTTATGCCACCCAACACTACATGCCTCCAAAATTCGCCCTAAAATAGGGAACGGAATGTCGATTCCCTGTCTACCCTCTGTGTGCAGGATGCGTGAAGCTGAAATAAAAACCCTATCATTACTGAGTAGCAGACTGACAAAAGACATACAAAACTACTGGGCTTTTAAAGTTGAATATGGGCACGTATGTTAGAAAGAAAGCATAATATTAGCAGAGGATTTCTCGAAATTTCTACGGGAACAAACGGAATTTTAAGTTTTAGGATCCACTAATAAAGTTATAGTCGACGACTAGCCTTATATAAAGGCTTTGAAAGTTTTTATCAAATTTATTTGAAGATTCCAATCTCGGTCACCTTTAAACTAAGGTCGTCTCGTGACTGAGCTAAATATCAAAATGTCATTATAGAATTTGTACCTTTAACTTATTAAAATCTTTTGTCATCTACCCAATATCTAAAAGAACCATTTCATTTCTTTTAGTTAGTATGTATTACTTCTAACCTATATTTAGCATTTTGTTATGTGGAAAGAGAGAATTTAGAGACAGATCTTGTTCAGAAATGAAACGTTAATTATCATAGATCTTCTGTTAACTTAACCAAATTATGCTTTTTTAAACGAGTAGTCAAAGAGTAAAATATATTATAAACACTTGGCAGACAAGTAAAAATCGAACCCACAATCAATCAATATTTAACAAAATACTTCCTAAATGCGCCATGATGGTGAAAAAAAGATTTTTTTCCAAATACTAATGTAATCAGAGGGAACCTAGTGCGTATCGAGCTAAGTGCCTGAATTTCCGCCAAATTATCGAGACATTTTATGGCGGTGTCGTGGCGGAAATTAACGACGCACTCCGTATAGTGAGCGGAAAAATAATTAAAATAAATTAAATATCCGCTAGGATCGAACCCACAACTCTCGCTTACAAACATTCATCACTGCGCCACCACAGCCTCATAAAAAAATACTTATTAACTTAACAATTTTTCTTAGCGAATCAATGTACGCGGAACGGAGCGGTCAATGCAGTACTCCCGTGAAGGCCGAAGTTCGTCCCGCTCCCGAACCTGACCCTGCAGACGACGCTGATCCTGATATAATACCAAATTTATATGGCAAGTATAGAAATAAATGAAAAACATTTTTTTTTTCAATAGAGATACATTAGTTGAGGCCAGTCGTGGCGCAGGCACAAGCGAAATGCGATGGATGTGAGTTCGATTTCCACTCAGGGAAACCAAACATTTAATATTTTCATTTAATCCCTCTAGTAACTAGACAAAGCGCACAATATCACTAAAATTCGGCAGGTAGTAGGAAACGGATATGTGCTAACACTAGGTTCCCAGGTTCCCTCTGCCTATTCTGCTATTTGCGGGATACAGCGATACAAATTACCTTCAGATAAACAAATATTTAACTTATAATTTTTAAGATATTTTCTAAAATAGTATATTTTTTGCAACTAAATACCATTTTTATTATTTAAGTATCTTTAATAGCTTAGAAGAATATTTCTTTTAAAGACCTAACTATATCAGCAAGTCAAAAATTCCAACTTCTCAAAGCAAAAATATTTAGCAAATTTGTACTAGACAAAGAAAGCTTTAGTTTTTCTTTATGAGATTTTTATGTAAATTTCATTTCTAAGAATGAAAATTTTCCTGGCCAGTGATAATATGAGATGTGACATTAACGCATGTATGCTAAACATGATTATGTGTGGATTCGATTCACATTCAAGGAATGAACTATTTTTATACACTTGCCTGCTTTATTTGAAAAATAGCTACCAACTAAAAAAATATCATTTGATAAAAAGAAATGTAAATAAAAAAAGAAAAAAGAATCGAATCCACGCCCCATAATGATAGGGCGAAATCCGTTAGGTAACGTCGTTAGCAATTCAATACTCAGCTACGAAATAACCATTATGACGCTTCATTTATTCACAGAGCTCAATACAAATCGCACGACAGTGATTCTGTGAATTCTGACACCTTTCATTTCTGCTGGAAATTTGAATTTAAACGCGAATTTCGGCTATTTCATGTCTTCTTATAATTTATATCTCTTATTTAATAAATAAATCAGCTTCACACTGTAAAATTTTATATTAATAAAAATATTTTCATTTCCTCCTTCTGGTAACAAGCCATAGAACATTCGGGATACAGCGTGAAGCTTAAAAAATCTGTGCAAGAATAACTCATCACATTTACATAACCAATACCTCCAGAATTTGTCGGAAAATGGGGATCGGAGTGTCTGCGGGATACATCGTGAATCTGTTTTTTTTTTTAATTTTATTTACATCTAAATCTATCCAACAGAAAGAAGACCGGTATCGAACGGCTACATGAGCCTGCAGCGACCGCCGTCTAACGGCAAGGTCCGTGAAGTCAGCGACGACGCCCGCTCGGAGCCCGACGGCGGCGGATATTACGCGGACTTCAGGAAAAAGGACTATAAAATACCTTTGACTAGTGTAAGTATAAGTTTTGGGTAATTAGTTACTTTAATTGTAAACGTGATTGTTGTGAATTCGATTCCCATTTGGGGGAATAAATTATAAAAATAATTAATTAATTAGTTATCTCCATTTTCCCTCTCTGTTAAGAGTTGCTAATAAATTGTTCATTTGTGAATGAAAATGAAAATGAATAATATCATTATCTAACAATAACTAGGAAGCTAAGCTAATTAAACCATACGTTATTGTCGAGCACGTCGAAATTATTACCTATTATTTTTGTTAATGCCAAGTTATTATAAAAAAAAACCACGGGAAAAAATATAAATGTATAATATCTAAAATTAATACATACAAAAAAATTCTGAGCTACAGAAAGAAATAAACCTGCAAAAACCTCTCTTACCCAATTAGCCTGTTATTAACACCAACAGAATAGAATCTAACACACGTGAAAAGAAAATTTCGTATAAATTTTTACACTGCCAATTCATGTGGTCTTTTTTTTAATAAAAAAACGCAATTATGTGCACCACTGAAGTATGTTTTCATTCAGAATGAAGTGACTTTTTATGTTGAACACAATAGCAAAGTAAATACAATATATACTCGTAGTGTACGTTCACTTACTAGGTCAACACTATTTTTCCGAAGCAACCACAATTAGTGTTATGTAGGCCAAGCATTTAAATTACTTTCATATTTTTGTTACTTTGCTTAATGATGCGACACTACCCTCTAATAACGTTGGTTTATTAAAACTTTGAGATTCGCTCTTGACAATTTTTTGTAACTACCCTCAGTTTGAAGGTGTTGTTTTGCTTCGCTAAGTGCAGGGCACTAGAGTCTTTTCGACGTCTCTACAATATTGTGAGTCTACTATTAAAAGCGAAATGGAAATAAAAAGTAAGAAATGATTCTGTTTCTTTTAGAATCGTTTTCAAAAAATCAGCGAGAAAACAATTGCTGCAATTGTTTAAATTATTGTAAAAATATAATGTTCATTGAGAATGTCAATGATGAATTTATTCAGATATTTGAATTCTTTAGGAAATAAATCAATTGATAAATAAATTTATAAGTATTGTATTTCCACTTAGTGTAATATAAACTTGTATGATGGCTGACAACATTTATTTTTAAATATTTTTGCAAAAAATATGTTTATATATACTTTATTAATTGTAATATATATTGTATAATACATAAATAACACATTAAAATAGCGAAATAATTATGCTAACTGTACATAATTTTAAAAAAAATCTTTTTTGTCCTATACAGTCACTAATCTATATATATAAAAAGACTTGTCCTCACTGACTTAAAAATATTTCATTGAA
>FAPJ01002350.1:0-20085 GCA_001485985.1 Heliconius ethilla aerotome | reverse complement strand
AGCCGCGTCCGGGCCCACTAGTGATTATATAAGTTTGTCGGGAGCCTTATCTACTTAGCACTGCAATTACATTTTTTGTTTATGAAGCGCGTGCGTTTGACGCAAGTCGACGACAGCGCGCGGACAATGGCGCTGTCTGGCGAGTAAATAAATCATCTTCATTAAAATATATAAATTTATCATACGATCTTTGATTTTCTCGATTATTCCATATTTTAAATGAAATTATTCCTTATACCTTATCTTAACTTAATATCTAATTTTTAATTCCACTGAATTAGAGTTTATAAAGTAATTTATTTTTCTACATAGTCTCCTAATAAGTCAATGTCAAAGTCAATCCATCTTCTTTCTAAACCTAGGATTAGGAAAAGGAGAAAATCTTTATTTTGACTCTCCCAAAATGCCTCCACAGCCGTCATCAATTCGCTATTGTCTTGAAATTTTGTACATCTGAGGTGTTCTTTAAGCCGAGGAAAAAGGGTAGAAGTCACGGGGGGTTTTCACATATCAAAATTTTGCCATCTTCATACCTTCAAAAGAAATAATAATTCGTAAATTTTTAATTACATATGACAAAACAATAACATTATTTTACGGTAGATTGGTAGAACTGTAGTGCATCTATATAACCGAAGTAGCCTTGGACATTGGCAGTTCGGCAGTTTTGACCACGTCACTCTCTGTCCGGTTTACAAAAAACGCATATAAATATCGCGCTTTCATAGGATCGCAGACAGGAATATAGTTCATAGAAATATTCCGCATTGGCATAGCAGTTAAGTTTTCTTTACAACTATGAAAATATTTTTTTTCAAGTGGGAATCAAACCCACAACCTAGCGCGTTTACAGTCGACACTCTTGTGCCGCTGCGCCACGACAGGACTAAATAAGATGTGGCATTATTAGTAATTAAGATATATTATAAAACAATCGTAAGTACATATTATTTTTTATTTAAAAAATATACGCACCTGGTCTAAACAAAGCACATGTACTTTAGTATATGACATAATTTTCGAAGACAGAATATTCTTGATAACCTGAAATAAATAGACTGTTGAACTTTTTGAATAACTGTTTATTTATTTAAAAAAGTACAAATGTAAAAATCAGACGCGTGTGGTCAACATGGTGGTTTGGGTTCGCTCTGTTGAGGGAGACCTGATAGGTCGAATCATCATATTGTTTTTATATTATTACTATATGCACAAAAAATGAAATAAAATGATGCATTTGTTTGTATTTTGCATCATTATAATGAACAAAAATATCACTTATACTTTTACAATGTATTGTAATATTGTATAAACATTCCTGTTAGTTTTTTTTGTCTTTGCAATTAATTATGACTTTCTTTAAATAATGGATGGATCATCTTTCTTTTCAACCATTTAATAATATATGTAATATATGGATATATATTAATACAAGTATCATATCAATTCTTCAAGTAGTAAAGAAAGTCAACTTCTAAATTAGTTGGAAGAAAAATATGTTATTAAATAGTGTCTATAATTTTTAAATTATAAATAAAATTTTAATAAGTTACATTGTTGTTAAAATTGTATTTCTTATATTAACATACCTTTTTTGAAATATGTAAATTCCCGTCATTTCTGCAAAAAGAAAAAGAAACATGACTTAAAATAACTTGGAAGATTAAAAATCATACATACATAAAATCTATGTTTAATCAGACGTGTGTATGGTCAACATGGTGGTTTGGGTTCGCTCTGTTGAGGGAGACCTGATAGGTCGAGTCATCATATCGATAAGGGAGTCGTATACATATAAGATAAGGGAGGAAACCTGGGAATCCAGTGTTAAAACACTTTTGTTTCCCACTTTTTCTTCTTTTTTTTTTCAAAATTATTGAAAAAAAATTAATTGTAAGTAATAATTCGATTTGTAATTTTACATACATTTACAATTTACAAATATATATTTATTTCAATATAACTTTTTGTGGTAACTTACATTCAAATTATGCATTGATTGATTATATTTAAGATCATTTCATTTCTTCAGTTGAAATACTCTTAAAAATCTTGGTATTCCTAGAACAAAAATTTTATATTTAATATAATTTTCGTAAATAGACTTAATTATAATAATAATCTGTGGTTAGATCAGACGCGTGTGTGGTCAACATGGTGGTTTGGGTTCGCTCTGTTGAGGGAGACCTGAAAGGTCGAATCATCATGTAATTCTTATAACAGAAGTTTAATCATTATTTAACGATTGTAGCATCACGCTGTATCCCGCATTTAGCAGGATTAAGACACTGGTTGAATTAAATGGTGGAACTAATCTCCGCAATTAGTTATATTACCAGTGTTAAGAAAAGAAAGTCATTAAAAATCAGACAGCCTTAATAATTGACGGTATGTCATATAATACATAAATGAACTTGATAAATGATAGTTTTTTATAAGTTTTGAATTATTAACTAAAATATTAAATAAAAACTTACCCATTTAGAAGTTGCAAATATCAATTTCTGTTGTCTTCATATTTTAGTACCTGTAAAATAAATATATTTATTTAACATAACAGATATAATAAGTACTAAAAATAATTCAATGCTAAAACAATCAGTGTGGATAGTTATATTAACAGCATCATAATCAGATGTCCCTATCTAAAATCATCATTTAAAAAAAATAATAACATGCAAATTTGGATACAGTGAAAACTCCAAATAACACTGCACTTAATTTAATGACATTACTCCTTAAAGCGTCGTAATCTCTATTTATCTTTAAGGGCCTCGACATCTAACATAATTAAATGGTGATGATGAACGATGGATGTTAATGTTGTTGTTTGAACCAGTTGTGGCACACGGGTGCAAGCATGCGACAGTTTAGAGTCGATGCCCACTCGTAGAAATATTTAATATTTTAATTTTCTAGCTGATAACGGGGCAAAGCGCGGAATTGAGTTCCACCACTTAATTCGTAATGCTTCCAAAATTTGGCGAAAATGGTTTCCAAGTTCTCTCTGTTGGGGCTCCTAGATGCGGTATAGAGAGAAGCTACAAGAAATAGTGCCTGCAGTGACGTTACATAGAGTTTACACTATATTTTTGTCTAACTAATTTTAATATTTTAACATTCTTTGGCATACCTGAAGAAACTTACATGTGTTGATGAAAAATTAGAGATGCAATGACAGCAATCTAAGTGTTACCTGCAAATAACATCATTTGTAAGTAAAACAATGAATTAACAAACATTTAAAAAAATATATTAATAATAAAAATCAGTGAGGATAGTTATGTTAACAACATTATGCAATCAGATGTCCCTATCTAAAATCATCATATAATATATGTTTTTTAGCTTTATACTTTTTAACAAATATCTACAAATTACAGTAAAACTCACTAATCTGCCACTATTAAAGATTATTGTGATGTTCATATCACCGAATTAAAATTAATAAAGCATTTCAAAATAATCCTTTATTGAAATATGCTATTGTGCAAATTCTAGTCCTTGTTCAATAATGGTTTAGGAATTATATTTAAAGTGCCAGACTATTAAGATTGTACTGTATTTGTATGTATATTAAAAGTAATAAATAGTAACTTACATTTCACATTAAATATTTTCTGTACGATTTTGTTGTTATTTATTGTTTTCTTCTAATTTTCGGATAAGTATACCAAAACAAGCTGTAAAATTTATAACAATGTCAAAATCTGGCATATTTCAGTTACTTTTGTTACTAAATTAAAAAGAAAATCAGATAGGAGCGAAAGACAATGAGTGTTATACATCAAAGTACTCAGATGAACTATGGGATCATCATTTAAAAATAGATAATTATAATTATAAATTTTTCAATACTTACATAAAAAATGATTTTTTTACTTCACAAGTTCTTCTATCAATCAACTTCATGCTAAAACAAAAAAGAAACAGTATAAAAATCATGCATAATAAATTCATTTATATATAAATAATTTAAAACAATCAGATAGGAGCGAAAGACAATGCATGTTATACATCAAAGTACTCAGATGAACTATGGGATCATCATTCAAAATTTTTGTTCATAATATACTTGTTTACTAATTATATTATATAAACAGAACTATTATAATTAACAAATTCAGTCTAAATCATAAAAACTGTTTTTGATATATTCTTACCTTTATCCAACATGAACCTTGTAGATCACTCACAAACATTGATGATACCTGTCAACAAAAAATATAAATAGAATAAAAAATAACAGTTCATAATATTAATTAAAATTAATAATTCAGTATGCTAAAAAGCATATATTTTGCATCAAACCTCACAATTGGATGGCCCTATTCTAAATTTTACTAAAAATATTAGAAAATTAGTATATAAATATAAAATGAAATTAAATTACCAAATAAGTTACCACGAAGATCCTAATCTAAAAGATGAACCAAAAGTGAGGCAACAGAAGGTTTTCAGCTGCACTGCGCTGTCATCATTATTCAAATATATATATTTTTTTTTTCAAATTCAAAATATGAAGTATTATAATTATAAAAAGCATTTATATCTCATACCTCATAGTTGTAGATGCTAGATCGCAGTTGCTACTGGTACTGGCATCAACATCTAAAAACAAATTTTAGTATTTAACAAAAGAAATAATATGTAATTTCAAAAAATTATTTGAAATCAATTCAGATAGAGCTAATATACATGCAAAATCATTATTATCTCAATGGTTAGCACTTTTCATCATGTTGAGCTGTAAAAGCAAGCAGGGTAGGCAGAAGAAAATATTAACACCCTGCTCCCCACTTTCTGCCAAAATCTGGAAGCATTGTGTTGAGTGAACTGAACACCACACTACCTCAATATCAGAGCAAAGATATCAGAATGTGAAATATGTTATTTCCTCAAGCGGCAATCCACAACCTTTCACATCACATACATATACCACTGCCCCACAACTGGTCTCAATATGTATCAAAATATTTTAAACATGTTTACCTTCTGTTGGTCTCTTATATTTGCCTTGGACAAATATTCGGGGCACATCTATTCCTTCCTTAAAGTTAACAGTCCTGCGTTGAACATAAGTGTTCATTAGTATTTCGAAGCCAGCTTCAGAAAATAATTTTGTCAGCTCATCTTCCGAGAAATAGTAGGTCCTGTAAATAAAGTATACGATTAAAAAATCTTTTATGGATAAAACTGTGGTTTTCATTTATGTATGAATTATAACACTAAAATACCTAGTGCCATCTTGCCGCATGTAGAAATTTTCTGCAATTTTGTGACCGGGCTTAAATCGTATCTGTGCCATATCATACCAACCATAATCTCTAAATAGCAGAATACCACCTGGCTTAAGCGCTTGAAATGTTACTTTTGCAACTTTCGACCACATCGATGGATGAATGGCAGATAGTACAAAAATTAAACTCGCTATATCAACGGAATTTTCCTTAACATAATCAAATAAGTCATCTGTAGTAAGATCAGCACAAAACGCTTTCATTCTATTGTCATCGTATAACTTATTTGCTTTGACAAAATCTACAGCACGTGGTGAAAAATCACACGCGTAGAAATAAAAGTTCGAAAATCCTTCCTCGACGAGTGGAAATATCATGTTACCAACGCCGCAGCCCAATTCAAGATATATAATCTTTTGATCACCCTCGAAATTTATAAGTTCTTGAAACTCACGTGTTGTCCAATGCCGGTCTTTGAAGAATTTTGTTTCATTACGCTTGTAAAATATGTCCCAATGTCGCTTAGCCTCTTTTTCCAATCTTGAAGCTTTTGATTCGGAAATTATTCTTGCATTTTGCAGTTCTAAGCGTTGTTTTTCTTCTTCAGTCAATTCTTTTAATCGATGAACAAAAATGTCGCCATTAGGAGCAACCAATTCATCGGTCTCCATCGTAAAATGTATACGGTAATTTAGGCAACTATATGGAGTATTCAATATAATATCCACCCTCTTTCATTTTCTTGTTGTATTTTGTCGCTAAATATAACAGAAGACTGAAGAAATAAATATAAACAGCAACTGAGAACTTCTAAGAATAAAACAGATCAAACTTCTTCTAGAGCCAAAATCCGAATGACAGAATAGTGCGGTGCGGTGCGTGCGGTGCGATTTGGGCCATAGACATACAAATCGATATTCATTAAGAATCGACTTTCCATTCTATATATCGATACGAATATCACGAAATCAGCTTCACGCAATAACCCGCACACAGCAGGGTTACCTGGGGGAACCTAAAGAGAACCTTAAGGCACTCCGTCCCCCACTTTCCGCCGAAGTCTAGAAGTATTGCGTGTTAAGTGGCGGAACTTATCGCCGCGCTTTTCCTTGACACTAGCAAGCAATGAAATGATAAATATTTAACTTAATTAATATTTCATTTCGTTTGATTACTTACTTATTTACTGGATACTTTATTTTTATTAATAGAAATGTCTGATTTTTATATTTTATTTAGTAGTTTAATATTTGATTTATTTAAAATACACTATTTATTAAGATTTTTTAATAATAAATGATTCTGATTCTCTTTTAATCATCAATAATAACTTAATAATTCATAAAATTAACACATGGACTTTCAAATATAGTTGAAAATAATGGCTGATGAGCATAGTATTTAATCATCTATGTATATCATAAAAATGAAATTTATCGCTGTCTGTACTATTGTAATATTGGGTAATATTTAATTCTCAACCTTCTTCTATAGCTTCACGATGTAGATTCCAGCACGGTAGGGTAGGCAGAGGGAAAGTAGTGCTAAGACACTCCATCCACTGTTTTCCTACCGAATTTTGAAGGCATTGAGCGTTGAATGGCTACGCTGCGCGTTGCCTCGACACTAGCGAGGAAATGAAAATATTAAATATTTCACTTCCTCGAGGACAGAACCTAAGTGTCGCGTTTACCCCGTTTACCCCTGCACCACGACTGGCCTCAATTATATTATTCATATATTATTGAAATAATTATAAACTTTGGGTGCAGAATAGTTACGGTACAAAAACTTTCAAAAGAAAAGCATAAGTAAATAAAACACTATATACATAATTATATTAAACAGAATAAATTTATTAATTTAATTAAACTGTACATCTTGTCGTGCAAGTTCTAGCAACATTGGATCGTCGAAGAACTTATTGATAGACACGTCTTCACTAAGACCTTTGCGTCTTCGAGTTTTGATCATGAACTCTCTGGCCAAATGTGTGGCGGGTTGCGGTTCTAACGGCCTGAAACAAAAAAAATAACCATTATTATTTAAAACTGAATTTAAAATTCAAACATAAATAAAATTGTATATATAATTATTATTCGTTTCTAATAAATATATTAATAAAACTACTACTGTTATATTATATCATCCATAATTAAAAATAATGAATATTATTTAATTATATTTTAAAATGTTATCAGCTATATATTTGTATAACTATGAAAATACAAAAAATCAGAGTGTTATTTTACCATAGCTGGCTAGGCATATGGTACCCGGGAATCTAGTGTCTATGAAGACAGCAATTTCCCATCAAGATATTGGCAAAGATTGTATTGAAACAACATAAGTAAATCCACAGCAGAACAGACCTACACAACTTCACAATAACTAAACAAATTCAATTTCAAGCTCTATATAGGTAAATAATATTCTTGACAAATTTCTCTTTTGAAAAATAAATAAACTCTCTAACCACAAATACAACATGTCAAGAAACTTCGTAATGAATTTTCACTACTTTAAATGTTTGAGTTATTCGAATATTTATATTTTGTGTACATATTCACTCTACCTTATAATAATACTCTTATCAAGTGGATCGCCAGGCACAATCTGCCAGTGGTGGAACACTTGCAAACAGAACGCCTGGCCTTGCGTATGTGTTCTCAAATCTGTTTCAAATCCAAATGAATCTATGGCCGGGACAAACGCCTTTATAGTATAGAGGGGAGATCCTGGTACGGGAGCGTCTTGTGTCACATGACCTGTGGAGAAAAATCGTAGCAAAATATATAGTATGTATATGTACAGAGGGAACCTAGTGTAAAGACACTCAGTTGCCCACATTCCAATGTTTGAAATATTACAATCTAATATTTATGTTATTACAGTAAATTGAATTGGTCTTGAGACTTTTACAATTACTAACTATTTTTCTGTTATCTAGTTAGAGAGCGTTCTATTTTGAAAAAAAAAATTTTTAGGAAAAGTTAGAAATCTTAATAATACAATAATAATATTTTACAAAATTTATATCGGATTTGTAATTAATATTTTTGCACTTTTATTAAAATAGAACGAAAAAGTAAAATATATATATATATACATATAAATTACAAAAACAAAATGTAAATAAAAAAAACAATTTAACCTCTCCTCTTAGCAAGCACAGTGTACACAGCAGACACACAGTCAGCCGGTGCTTGCACTTCCACAAACAAATATGGCTCCATGAGTCTCGGTGTTGCCATCAAGAAGGCAGAATATGCAACCTGGGAAAAAATATTCTAGGGTCTGAATTTAAGACATATAACATTAAAATGCAATTACATCTTAATGTTTTTGTAGTAATTTTATTTTGAAATATAGTGTTAATAAAATTTAATAAGTTTCACTTCTTATACAACTTTTTACTTGAAATTACTAAATTAGTAAAAGTAATTATAGAGTTTTGTAAAATACTTTGAATTTAAATAAGACTCGATTTAATAAAAATATGATCAATATTGTTATGTAAGTATGTAATAAAATGAAAATGACCAAATTGTGACAAAATTCTAAACATTTCTTTGCTAAAATACTCACACGTCGAGCTGTCGGTATAATCTGTCCTCCACCTCTATGTAAAGGTTCCTGAGCTATGACTGCGTCTAATATTTTAAATTTCACATTACGAATAGGCTCTTCACAGAGTGGGCCCTCTCTTGTACCCCATTGGAAACCTAAAACGAAACATGGTTAAATAACTATTATGATGTATAATTATATTTTTAAATATATAATTATCTATTTGAAAAAAGAACTGTCGCCCATTTGTCGCAAGTTTTCATCTCAATCGGTCCAACTGAGAACTGTGACAAAGAGTGTAAAGTCTCCAATAGAGCGCTCCGCTCGCTTCGCTCAATCAGGTCCATAGCAATTTAATTAAATTATAATAAAAATGTCAAATAATAGAGCATTGTCAGTATGTGCTTTTGGAAATAATTTAAATGTTTGACATCATATTTCCAAATATTTCTTTATTTATTAATTGAAGCATTTAATTCATTTGTGTTCTACTCTTTACGCTGATTTTAGTACACTTACTAATAATTAGATATATATACGAAATAGATATATCATATTGATTTCGCAGTGTTAGATACTCCGTTACCCAAGCACTACCCATTTTTTTAGACATTGCATGTTGAGTGACGCAACTCTACACTGACACCTGTCCTGTCCTATCCTGCCATCAGACCGAGGAAATGAAAATAATTAATTTCCCCGAATGGGATTGAAACGCACAACCATCGTGTTTACAATCAGTACGCCATTACACCACAATGTTCTATAAGTTAATAGTAATATTTTAATAATTGATTTGATGATACACCTCACCTTGCACGATACTATCTTTAACAGAGGCAAGTAAATGTTTGTCCACTTCTGAGGGTAATGTATCGTCTACTAAGATGTTAGGTCCCGTCGCGTCCGGTCCGAACGCCCATATAGAACGAGCAGCCAGTAAATCCCAATCGTATCTAAAAATATTAATAGAAAATAAATATTTTCAGTATGACAAAAAGAATGAACCACATGAAGTAGTAATATATAAATCTGTGAATAAATATTTTTTACATGGGTTTATTGAAATGTTGTTTTTATAATACGGCATATATTACATAAAAAGTTGTGAATGTATAATTTAGTTATTTTATTTCAATTTTTATTGAATAAAAAATATTAAATAAATGAATTAATTATGAAATAATTTATAATTTTATTTAGCACATTCATGTGTTATTGAGAAAGAGAAAGAAGGATGAAATAGGTAGAATTATGAGAAAAAATAGGTGATATTAGTGAGTGAATAGGTTAATGAATTAATAAAATATAAAAAATATAAGTCATAAATAATCGAGTTATTTATCGTTTTTACGACTGATATGAATTTAGAAAAATCTTATTTCAATGTTTTTTTATATTTGCCAATGAATTTCCTAATTTACTCACTTAGTTTGAAAGAACTCTCCAAGTCTCCGCCTGTCCCACGTAACGCACACCGCCCCGGCCTCTATGTCCTCCGCGAGGCCCCTCTCCAGAGGCTCCGCTATCATCGTTAATTTATTCCTTTTGTTTGGTGTTTCAGCGAAACATTTTAGAGAGGATGTTTCTACTACCGTTTCGCAAAATGATACTACTGGGTCAGCGACTGGGAACAATTAAAAAAATATTTATTTTTTGTAGGCGAAGATAAGGTAGTGTTCACCTAACCCATAAAATTACTAAATATGACCATAAAAATAGGGGAAAAAAAGGCATTACTACCCTTGTTTTCTCATAACACATCTAACCAAAAACATCCACGAAAAGTCTAAAAATAAAAATACGACAAAACTATTAAAATATAAAAACGAACTAACCTTTAATATCAATTTCCGAATACATATTTCTCAAGTCATGCATAACGCAATCCAGATACAGCTCGCCGGTGCCGAGCACTACGTGCTCTCCGCTCTCCTCCACGCGCGTCGACAACACTGGGTACGATTTGTTTACCTGATAAAAAAAAATATCATAGATAATTTTGTTTGATAAGTCCGTCGTGGCGCAGTGACACAAGCGTGCGACTGTAAACGCGAAAGTCGTGGATTCGATTACCACTGGAGGAAAATAAAGTAAACTACTAAAGTATTTCATATTTTCAATTCGGCGTCGAGTTCCACCACTCAACGCGTAAAGGTTCCGAAATTTGGCGAAAGGTAGGGAATAGAAGTGTGGGGAACGGAGTGCCCTAACATCCGGAACCCGGTTTTCTTGCTCCACCCTGCAATGTGTGGTGTACATATGTATACAAATATACCAAAAAAAGAGGGCAACGAAGAAGATTGTGGCATAGATATAATATACATATTAATGCAGTTAAAAAATATATTTGCAGATGTATTTTGAACACATTACATAAATACAATACTTACATTACAACATTTAATACATTTGTAGTTAGTACAATCATAAAATGGCTTATATGTATACTCCAGTGAATTTGTTTCTATCATAACATGTAATATGTATGTACTTATGAAATTAAACTGATAAACAATGAAATAAATAGAAACGAAAGCAAGAAAATTATAAAAAAATGTCTTTACGCTAGATTCCCAAGTGCCCTCTACATACAGCGTAAACTTAAAAAAAAAGAATTACCTTTCTCAAACCATCCAACATTTTTGGCAACTCTGAAGGATTGACAGGCTCTACGGCAATTTTAACAATGGCTTGAGTGTTAAAACGCAATGGCTTGAAAGTATGAAGCTCTTCATCTTCGTCAGCTGAGACTACTGTACATGTCTTCACTATGGGCTGGTCTATACCTTCTATTAGAGCCCAGCATCCTGCTGGTACACGATTCAATTCCACCTGGAAAAGAATCGAATATATTTATTCCACCTGAATAAATAATGCATGCGTTCATGATTATACAACATCCTGAAAATTGGCAGTACACATAGATTACATGATAATACAACATTATGGCACTGGGTATAGGTCTGGTCTGATGATGGAATTGAAGATGGCTGGTAGAACCTTGGAATGAAGATATTAAATATAGAACTCCTCCCAGTAGAAATCGTACCCACATCCGTCGCCATTTACAATTGCACATTTGTGCCCCTGCGTCACGACGGACTCTTCTTTACTAGATTACTATTTATTTTTCGATTATTACTACATGTTTTAATTAAATTGCGTAACAGTGTAATATATAATATTTTGAACATACCAAATACAAATAAATTGTTTACCTTATACCTTGCTTCATATATCCACAACCTGCCAACATTCATAATGCGAGAGTCCTCTTCATCCTGTGTACTATAATTTTCACCCAACACGCGAACCGTTTGACCCGCATACAGCGTACCCGACATTATACGAGCTAAGACCTGTATAGGAAAAAAATCAAAATATAAAACTAACCCTGGAGAGAATAGAAAAATAATCTACAGCTTTATAATATTAGCATAAATTTGGTAAATTAAAGCCATTCACTCTCCTTATCTTTAATTTCTATACTTCAATTATAATAAAAGCGTAATACTTTATAAAAACAAATCTCCTAAAAGCAATAACTATAGAATAGAATTGAGTAAACAATGGACAGATTGCGAGTTCAGTGCCCATTTAGATATATGTTTACATATTAAAATATACAACTTCCTAGCCTAAACACCCCTAAAACATCCTAGACCATTTAAAAAAAATCATAAAAAGAAACCAAAAAAAAACCAAAGCTCACCAAGAAAAAAGTGCAATCATCAGTAGGATACATTTTAGTAGTATGAGCAACAAGTCTCCCCGACTGGTCACAGTTGATCATATCCTGATGCAGGGGCCCCAAAGTGCCACGGTAGGCGTGCGCCACCTTGCGCGGCGCCGCGTCCAGAGGGGACGGCACGTGGCGGACTATCATGTCTACTAGACCACTGATGGCAAAAATAAAGGTTAAATAAATTGCATCTGTATTATTTCAAATAAAATAAATATTTAAAAAAAACAAAATCAAATTAACTTCAAGCTGTATTCCCCACACAGCAGGGTAGACAGGGGCAACCTCGTGCTAAGACACTCCACAACGTTCCCCACCTTTCGCTCGCATTATGCATGTTGAGTGGCAGAAATCTACGCCGCGCTTTTGCCTCGACACAAGAACGAAAAAATGGAAATAAATAAATATTTAGTTTCCTCGTGTCGGAATCCAACCAATCCTGTTTACAGTCAGACTTTGTGCCCCTGCGCCACGACTGGCATCTAAATAAATATACCTTCTTTATTACTATTAATAAGAATTTTCTAGTGAGTGAGAGTTTCTACTGTCTCTACTGTTTTCATAGAGTGAAAAAAGAGATGACTGACCACACTGCCCTTGAATAATAAGGTATTAGTATTCAATGCACAAATAAAGTATAAAAAAATAATGAGAAATAAATTACGTTCTTACCAGAAATCACCAAAGAATCGACTACAAACAAGTCGCAGCAACGGTCGCACATTCAACTTAGCTTCTTGTTTGGTTAATTTAATTCCTAACTCATCAAGCACGGCTGGAAGAGTATCGTCTACATCTCCCACAACCTAAAAAATATAAAATATACATACAAAATTATGTAGTTTATGGATAGAATTATGTAATTTCTGTGTTGTGGTATAGTGGAAAAAGAAATACAATAGTTTTCCACTATGTTCACTCTGTAAAACAATTTTGCTTGCTTGCTTTACTTAAGAAAAAATACTAACACAGTATATTAGAACAGTACAGTAATGCTGTTGAGTTGTAGTCAACAATTTTTTTCATGCAATGCACTAAAATTTAGAAAGCCTAATTACAAGAAAGCCACGACACATCGGCCGTTCTTATTATAAATAGATAGATAGTATAAAAAATACCTGAGCAAAAATTTTATAAAGAGGCTCCAAAATAAACTCAACGAAGCTCCTCTGAGCAGACGCATGAGGTTGTTTCTTAGTGAATCTCCTTGTTTTAGCATTGAAGTACACATCGCCCCACAACCAGGCCGCCATGTCCGACGCTTTGAGACCACAGTCATGGGCATTCGCATACATTGCAGCAAAGGATTCTAGCGTGAAGCAAACGTCATAGAGGGATGATGCGAAACATACATTACCTGGAAATTAGAAATTAATTAATAAATCTATTTGCCTGTTAAATTCACGATTTTTACGAAGAAGATGAACCTAACGTTAAGATTTTAATATTTTCAGTGTTATTGGACATTTAAGAAAGAAAAAAATCCATGAAGCGTGCATTGCAATGCCAGTTCAAATTGTTCTATTATCTTAAAAGATACTTAGATCCCCATGGAAAATTTTCGAAAAATTGTGTATTGGCTTATATAATCATTCCGCCAAGGGGGTACCGACCACTCAACCATCACTTTTCAAAACAGCAAAATAATAATACAAAAAAATACAAACCTAATAAACGTGAAAAGACAGTTAGCTGGTTCATCAGGATTATCTCGATGCTGATTGATCTCATATATTGAATTTAATTCATCAATTATATGTCTCAATTTATAATAATACAAAAAAATACAAACCTAATAAAGGTGAAAAGACCGTAGCTGGTTCATCAGGATTATCTTGAGGCTGATTGGTCTCACATATTGAATTTAATTCATCAATTATATGTCTCAATTTATAATAAGCATCCGCAGGTGGTAACTTCAGTTCTAAGATGAGCCTATCAATTTTATTAATACATAATGTTAGAGGCACTCTCTCTTGGACTGCGTGACGTAATAGACGTTCTGTGTTCAGCATTATGCCTTCTGCAGCATCGACAAATAATACAGCACCTGTAAGAAATTGTTAAAATATGTTTATATATACATTTTTTAAAAGCAGTATTAAGGTCAGTCGAAGTTGAATTTCCAGGAAATAAAGTATGTAATATTTTAATATGTAATAAAATATGGAATATGAATTTTAAAATAATAAAAATAATCACAAATTTCTAAGACATATCCTTATTGTAATCTATATATGTAAAATTGGTAGTTCACTCACTCATCATGAAATCTCAGAAACTACATGTGCTAGGAATCTCAAATTTTCATAGGAGCTACTTATAGGACGTAGGTGCTCGCTAAGATGGAAATTTGCAATATTCGACTTCTAAGGGGTTGTTATTGGGGTTGAAAGTTTGTATGAAACTTCGTTACTACAAATGCTAGGAGTCTCAAATTTTGCATGGACGTCACTTATAGGACGTAGGTACTCATGGAGATAGAAATTAATAATAACGTAGTTCACGCCGCTAGTCATGTAATAAAGCCTCTTAAGCTTTATAGTTTCTATTTTTTAAGGAACAAAATTTAAAAATATAAAAGTTTTGTCTTAAGTTATTATTTTCAATTATTGTTTTTCAAAATTGTGGTAAAATTATTTCAAAAACAAACAAACAAAAATATAGGGTCTCTCTTTGAATTCTTCTAACATTTGAATAAAACAAACAAAAAATGTCACATTTTCTGAAAATACAATGGAATGAACATAAAGTATCTTACCATCAGATATTCTCAATGCTGCAGTGACCTCATCACTAAAATTAACATGTCCAGGGGTGTCCATTATATTTAATAAATGTGATTTTCCCTTAATATCTTTTAAGAGAAGAGTGACTGGCATAGATTTTATTGACACCCCTCTCTCTTGCTCTACAAACAGTGTGTCTGTATATCTCATTGGTATTGTTGTTTCATTGTTAATAGTGCTAGGATGTGTCTGGCGCATTAAGCAATCAACAAAAGATGTTTTGCCTGAAAAACCATGATTATAAAAAAAAAATTGAGTTTACAAAATAAGCGTCACTCTCTCTCATGGAGCAAAGTAAGCAGATAGAACTTCTTATTAATTCTGTGTAAGAATTGATATCAAAACCACTGTGTTAATTTTATTTGTTATTTCTTATTTTTTTTATAATTTAACTAGCTTTTACCTGTCACTTCAATTTTACATTCACATGGATATAGCTAAGAGTTATTTATGACACATGAGAAGGTAACACCGATGAAAAGTTCAGAAAATTACATCAAAAGCAATGTCATTTTATGGTATAGTATATCCTTGGTAAATGTGTCATACGATACTAAAGACTTTTACGGATTGAATTTGTATTTTCCGAAATTACTGCATTCAACCACAGCATATAATATTTGTAAAGATAAGGAGAATTTTGGTACAAACCATTATGTAAATGCCCCATTAAAGTCACATTTCTCATCAAGTTTGTATTGTCTAGCATGTCTGCTAAATATTCCATGTCATAAGAAGTTTCTGGTAGTTGTTGTTCTTGCATTTGAAACTTCTTATGCTTTACTGGCTCTACTAAGGGCTTATCCAAAGCTTGATTATCTTCTTCTTGAACTACAGTTTCAACATCAGGTCCATACACTTCTACAGCTTGTGGATAGTAGCTAAAATTCAAAATGTTTAGGTAAGTGCATTATTATCCGATTTTAATATTACACTATCATTGTGAATTAACTTTTTGTCGCAAATAACATTTACGGTGTCTTTAGTTAAAATAATAAAATGTTGTTATATTACCGTTTGTCTTCGTGCAATACGACAGACATAGGAGCAACTTCTGGTTCAGCGTCTGCATCTTCATCCTCATCCATAGCATCTTCATCGGCATCGCGATTATCTTGCCCGTATACACTTTGTTCGTCATCTGAATCTGATTCAAGATCTGGACCTATATAGTTCCCAAATTCATCATACAAATCACCGTCCATTTTATATCAAATTATATTAATTTGTTAAGCAAAAATCAAAAGGTAAAGCGTATTCAAAACAAATGCCGCTTTGAAGAAATTGACATTTAAACATTGAATAACCTCAAAACAAAATGCTATTCCATAGATACTAATACTTTTATATTATAGAATATTAATTGTTTAAAATTATTTTTTTATTTTAAAGTAAAATAGTTAAATATTGAACTATCTTTACAAACGATAAGAAAAATTTGGAATTCACCTTGTTATGTAAGTATGAAGTATAATTTAAAAAAAAACATTTAGTAAGAACATATTTTGAACGTATTTTTTAGGGCTTAAACTTTAAAGTACTGAATGAAGCATTATGGCAGAAATTTTTTAAATAATTTTCTTTATCTGTGGTCAATGTCTTTTGAATACAAAAAATGGCTGCTTCGCAACAAAATTTGTCTAAAATGATTTCGGCGCAGCTACGCAATAAAGCAAATGAGTTTTTAAACTCAAGAAAACATGCTAATAATCTTGCCGATATCTTACAAATGTTTGAGGTAAGCATGGTGCTCCTTTAATTTGAATGAAATGTTTACTAAAACTGCGTCTTAGGTTACGTCTGTAAAATAAAGCATTATTCATGGTATTACAGGCTGAAACAGAAAATTATACACCGCTGCTCCTGACCATAGAAGTAATATTTACAGAGCTTTTAAAGAGGGGTGATTTAATCCAAAACATTGTCCCCTTAAAACCAATAGGTAGGTCGAGCTGTAAACGCTTGTCGTTAAATTATTGATTTTAATTATGAACGTGCTATAATTTCGAATCCCACATTTAGAATTCCTGCGCCTTAGTGATGTATTTCTTATATTTATTTTAATATAAATATAATATTAAGCGTAGTCTACATATGACTTATCTTGTATAATTGATTATGGAATTTAACTTTACATAAACACAATTTATATAACTGCCTAGATTTCACATCCAGGCTAAGAGTTATATTTTTTTATTTCAAATCCGTTTATTGTTTAAAAATAATAGGATTTATTATTAATTGATATTCGGATATTTTATAATTCCTTAAAATAGATACATATATTATTTTAATGGAACAAGAAATATGTAAATATAAAAAATAATAATTTTATTTGCACATTTTCTTATTTGAAAAGATTTGTTTTAATGATTTAGTCACAATCTCCTTAATATAAATTATTCAATCATTATTTTAAGAACATTCCATACTGTTGCAATATTTTGGCAATCTAAACCTGTACCTTTATTAAAAATATACTCATACAAAATCTCTTTTTCATATTCTTAACCATTTTGCATAGACCACAGTCCAGAAGCAGAATACACAAGGTGGCTATGCGAGTGTTATGAAGCAGCACTCAACAGAGCTTTGGAATGTATTAGGAGGGGGCGCACCAGTTCACGTCTCCAAGCCCTGGTTACTGCTTGCAAGTTAATGCAGGCTGAAGGAAAACATCCACTGGAAACTACTTCGGGATATTATTTCCCTTCTGTTAGGTTGAAGGTATGTGTATTTTGTTTTTTATTTTAAGTTTAACATTAAAAGTTTAAATATAGTATAAAATTTATTAAATTGTTTTATAATACATTGAAAATTTATGTTTTGGTGAATTACATTCTTAACCTATTATATTTAAAAAAAAAATATTTGATACAATTTTTACATCTCATATTTATGTATTTGATTGCTCATTTTTATAAATAACATATTATTATATAGGAAAAATAAGCAACATATTATTATATAAGAATAATAACTAGTCAATGTTAAAATTAAAAATTATTGATAGAATAATTGCAAAGAAAAAGTGAAGTATTTAATACAAAGTTATTGACATTTTATAAAGTAAACTAAAAACAAACCTTATTACATTTTCTTACAGAATATATTTACAGTACTTCTTGACTCTGAAACTTCAATGACAGCTCCTATCACTAGATTCCAAGAGTTCACCGAGTACAGGGATGTGCAACAACATGGACTTAAAGTGCTTGCGGCGATTACTTATCGCAAGTAAGATAAAAATTCATATATTATGTTAGAACTACCTTTAACCCATAGCTTTGCTACTGATGAAACACAAATATAATATTTCAAGTAGAACCAGTAGTTTCTGAGATTTGTAATTATTTCTGCTACAGATGTAGGGAAAACGGGAACCTAATGTTCATCACTTTCCACTGAATGCTGAAAGCATTGCATATTGAGTGGCAGAACTCAATATCATGCTTTGCCTTGTTATGAGAGCAAAAAATTTAATATATTTAATATGTAACTCACAATCTATAGAGTTTAAAATTGCATGGTTGGACTCCTGCACAATGACTAGTCAGAAATGTCTTTTTTAATATGCTTCAATGCATGACTAGAAATTTATATTGACCAATATTTAATTACATTACATTTATGTACTTCAATGTATTGTAACAATTGTTTTTTAGATCACCTACACCTATATACATGCAGAATTTTCTAGAACTGCTAGACAAACTGTTAGCTACAGAAATACCCACTGAGAACAAGCCTAAAACCAAAGAAAGGGACAATGACGAAAAAGAGATGAAAGTGCTGTGTGCAGCTGATGGTATTAAAATACATATTTTGTTATTTGTTTTAATAAGTTCAATTTTATTGTGAGGCCAATTAAGGTTCAGGGGCACAATGTTTGACTGTAACCCAACTGGTTGTGGGTTCAATTCCCCACTCAAGGCAATGAAATATTTATTAAAATTTATATTTCCATTTTTTTACTGCTAATGTAGGTTTTTGTTTGATCATTTGATTTGATGTGGATTGAGTCTCTTCACCAATTTTCATATTTCAAGTGACTATATTTGCTTAAAAAAAAAGCATATACCAAACCACCTACTGTAAAGATGAATAAAAATAAAAAAAATAAACA
Organism: Heliconius ethilla aerotome; assembly: GCA_001485985.1. Classification (NCBI taxonomy): domain Eukaryota; kingdom Metazoa; phylum Arthropoda; class Insecta; order Lepidoptera; family Nymphalidae; genus Heliconius; species Heliconius ethilla. Next base: position 615 of record FAPJ01002350.1, on the reverse strand, counting down.
CTTAATTTATATATCCGTATAATTCCAGGTAAACCACACTTTCCCTACAACAATTCAATATGTCGTCGCTATGCCAACAAATGCTGGGGTTTTGCCTGCCAGTGGCCACTATGTGAGGAACCCAGGACCCATCGTAGAGCTTTACTGCTACTAGTGGAGAGACTTATGCCAATACTGAACAGACCACATTTAGCTACTGATATGCTGTGCGATAGTCTTGATGCTGGTTAGTTTACTGTTTATATATTATAAAAGAACTATTTATTAACTCTTTGTTACAACATTTTTAAGTGATCAACTACATTAAATTGATTTTCATTATTTTACCATATTTTATATTACAGGTGGACCCATCAGTATGCTAGCTTTACAAGGTGTCCTTGAACTAGTGAGGCACCACAACATTGACTACCCAGACATGTATGATCGCCTCTACGCCATGTTTGAACCAGAAATGTTTGCAACAAGATATAAGAAACGACTAATGCACTTGGCTGATATATTTCTAAGTTCCACGTAAGTTTAAACATGCACAGTACAGCCGGAGTCGAGTCTTGGCCGCCCTGAAGTTATGTTTTCTATAAGAAAAATCCTAAAATGAAATCTGTGCAGCCA
>FAPJ01002338.1:1541-13290 GCA_001485985.1 Heliconius ethilla aerotome | reverse complement strand
AAAGTACTCAAAAACACACCACACGTACTCGGAGTACTAAAGGACGCGTCTGTACTAGCGTATACGTTCAAAATGGCTCTTTACAAAAATTCATGTAATCATCATTCATGATTCATTCATTCATGTATAACAATTGAATGCTGTTTTGTTAGTTGTATCTTGTCTAGTAGTGTTTTCCAATCAAAGTAATTGTCTCATTTTAAATTTTTACCGAATAGTTTTAATCCCAAAGTATATTGTTGTGGCTGCTATATTTTACATTCCTAATATAATTTGACCAGGTGGAAGCATTGGAGGAGCGCGTGGCAGTCGCCTCCATGCAGGTGAAGGGATGGCGCGCGGCGCGCCTGGCGCTCCCCGCCGCCGCCACGGGCGCCGAGATAGTGGCGCGCGCGCGCCACAAGCTCGCCTCGCTCGAAGCGCACATCGAGCGACGCTACCTCAAGCCGCCGCTCGTGCACAGGTGAGTGTGCGTGCGTGCGCGTATATGTACAGAGAAATTAAATCGTTACTAAGACTTATTATACACTTATTATATTATTTTTAAGTTTGTACAGTATATGTTTTCTATGAATCTAGTTAGTTTACTTTAAACATCTACTACTACTTTTTACCTAGAGTTTTACCACTCTCTTTTTTATTTTTACTATAACATTAATATTTTTACCTTCATAATTCTTGCTTTATGAGCAATAAAATTTAAGTCAGAGAAAAGAAAGGCCTATTTTTAAACGGTGTTATTTAAATTATACAAAGCTTCATTTTACATAAGTTTGATTCAGATATTTACTTTTATTTTGTGAATGCAATATACTACATAAATTGTAACATAATAATATATAACTACAAAAGAACACTAATGTATACCTAACGAAGGCCATCTTGCAGCACGACCGAGGCGACGCTGGGCGCCGTTCTGCAAGCGGAACATGGAACATCCGCTTCGCCCAACGATCAGACCACTGAAACTAAGAGTAAGTTATACTTTAAAATATTTCTTTGGGGCTTTTAGCAGGAAAAGGTAAGAGGGAATTAAGTTGAAAATATTTGAATATTAGATATTGGTTTGATTTTGAAGAGATGCTGTTTACAATTGATTAAACTGAAAACTTTATTATTAAATTGAACTTGAAAAATCTTTTACTTGAATTTAAATCCACCATCTTTGTTTCTAAGAAATTATTTCAAACTATGTAACTTATTTCAAACTTTAAAATAAAATCCACATTAATTATATTACTATAATTGGATAAAAGTTTCTCTTATATTTGTGGATGAGGATTAAAAATATTATAGGAACATTTATAGAAAATATTAAAAGTAGTATAGAAATGAAATAAATTAAATTTTACTATGAAGCTTCTAAAATCAACTTCACGCTGTATCCCGCACACAACAGGGTAGGCAGATGGAAGCTAGTGTTAAGATACTCTATTCCCCACTTTTCGCCGAATTTTTCGAGGCATTCCGTTTTGAGTGGCAGAACACAACGCCCAGCTTTTTTTTGCCTTAGTGCCAAAGCGGAGAATTGAAAATATTCGAGCAAAGAAGTAATAATTTACAATCACACCCTTGTGCCCTTACACCACGACAAACGGTTACCTTTTTACACCCAAAGTAATGATACTCGTATATCAAATATTGTATCAAAATTTAATATTTTTTCTTTATAATATAGCTTCGGGTGTGGCGCGTGGGTTATCTCAATGGCGGGAGGCGGTAGCGCGGTGCAACACATCGGCACAGCTAGCCATGTTACTGCGCGCTCTTGAGCACGCTGTCGCGTGGGACAAGAGTATTATGAAGGCGGTATGTATTGCACATACGAATATACAGGTACTTACCTATAATAATATTATAAGACTGAATAGTTTGTTTGATTGCACGCTCTAATCTCAGGAACTGTTGGTTCAAATTGAAAAAATATTTTTATATAAATAATTTTCTTCTTACAGAATTGTCAGTTCTGTTTGTGTGGTGATAACGAAGATCAGCTGTTACTGTGTGACGGATGTGATAAGGGCTATCACACTTACTGTTTCAAACCGAGAATGGAAAAAATTCCAGAAGGAGATTGGTAAGAATTATACATTTTTTGGCTCTTTTTTTATTTCTGATACATAAAAATATTTTTAATTGAGAAAAAAATTGAGTTGAATAGTCAACGGACTAGTTAAAAGTTTACTATAACATAACTTTATATATCAGGATCAGGATAAGTAGGCTACAATTTGGCTATAATTTAACGATGGAGTGTGTGTGCAGGTACTGCTGGGAGTGCGTGAACAAGGCGCGTGGCGGCGGGCGCGAGCGCGTGTGTATCGTGTGCGGCGGCGCGGCACGCGGGCGGGCGCTGCCCTGCGCGCTGTGCGTGCGCGCCTTCCACCTTGACTGCCACTACCCGCCGCTGCTCAAGGTAAGTCCTTACTTTATCTGGTTACCAGACTTGACAAATTGGTTATAAATACTAATATATACAACTTTTACGAATTTATAACTATGAGTAATAGATTCTATCATAAAACAAAAGTATGTACTAAGCACACATAATACACAAAACACAAGAGACACCTTGTTTTCCAGATGCCACGAGGCAAATGGTACTGTTCCCAATGCATATCGCGCGCACCGCCCAAGAAGCCGAGGAAAACGAAACGCGACACAAAACACAAGGAAAAGGACAAGGACAATAGTAACACCGACTTGGACTCCAGTATGGTGCCCAGGTAAGTTCGAAATTATTTTTTAATAAGATAGGCAGACGGAATCTAGTGTTAAAATACTCCGTTTTAGAGACATTGTGTATTGAGTAGTGGAACTCGACGCCGCTCTTGTCTTGTTTTTTTTATTTAGAGATATATATATATATATATTACTGTGACCACAAATGTTCATATAACATAATTTAAAGTATAACATTTCGTTTGCCCCCAGTCCTGCCTCCCATGCCTCAACATCAACAACAGCGGAAGAGTGCCCGATCACTACGCAAACAGACACTACAGAAAAGTTGGACGAGTCACTAATAGAGACTTCCACGCCCACACTCACGCCCAATCCCACGCCCATTGCAACTCCCGTTTCTATGAATATGTCTGTTAATAGTCAATTAAGTAATAGTGGGTTAAGTGGTGACTCTGAGAACGGATTGAATCATCATACAGGTTTGTGACGTCACTGTTTTACTTAAATATATATTTCTAATTTGCCGCCTAGCTTGCCCGGCCGCAATAAAGCCACTTCGAAAAAAAAATAGTTTGGCAGAAAAAAGTAATGTCTAGTACTAAAACAAAGAAATGAAAATAATAATATATTCTCACGAGTGGAAATCAAATGCACAACCGTCGCTTTTATAGTCGGAGGCTGGGCTATTGATGTCCTCATCATTATTTTTCTCATGTATCTTATAATTATATACAGACCGCAATCAATTATTATTTTCTTGTATATATAAATGTAATTAAACTGCTTATGAACATAAATATGTTCATGTTTTCTTTTATAATAATTTTTTTTTTTATTATAAAAATTTATTTTATAATAAATTTTTTTTTTTAAACAAACAAGTAAATAAATTGTATTACATTAAGTTTAACTATTCTACTCAACAGTCCCAGAGATACAAGAAGACGGGCCTCCACCAGAAAAACGGCGAGCGTTACAGTTCCCGAGCAACGGCGCCCTACACGATGACAGCGATGCGGTAGACGGACACGGTAGGTCGTGGGTTCAAATACCATTTGGGGGAATATAGGATCTCTTTATAGCTTGTTCCTGCTTGAGAGAATAGGTTAATTTGTTGTTTAAATGCAATTTAATTAAGAAATAAAAAAAAATAGAAACAAAGTATGAACTATCATAAATACAAAGAATATATTGACAACAGTTTAGCCCACGAAACAAAATATAGATTATTGCTCAAAACATACATTGGTACACATATAATAAAAAAATTAAAAAAATAAACTTTTTGTCTTCATGCTGTATTCCGCACTTAGCAACGTAGGCAGAAGGAATCTGGGAACCTAGTCTTGGGCACTCCGAGCTTTGCCTTGTCACCAGAGCGAAAATAGTATTAGTAATATGATTTTTTTGTTGAAAAAAAAGTAGTGAAGATTAATAATATTAAGTATATCCATTTATGTTGGAGTTAAATTGTTTTTTTTATATTACAGCAGATGAACATGAATCGGAAAACTTGCCGCTTTTATCTCGAGCCAAGAAGGATAAGAGCTCTGCCAAGAAACTTGTTAAGGAATTACAGTTTTGCAAGTAAGTAACATTTTACATATTTTTAAACACAGCGGGACTGTGTCTGACTGTAGACGCGAGGGTCGTGGGTTCGATTCTTAGAATGGTTTTCGTTTCCTCATTTTCATTTTGAAAGAACACCCTGGCCACCCTGAAGTTACAACGGGCTTTTTAAAATTTCGCGCATATTTCACTCAGTGAGAAAATAATTAAAATTGGAAAAGTTTTAAAATCTTATCTTTCCTGCTATCTGCAGCTAACTTCAGGACGACCGTACTACATAATTATATTGAAACGTGGAGAATATAATACCTTTAACTCTAGGGTCTCTTTTGTCCCTATGCGGAAATAAGAATGGAGCTATTAAAAAAATAAAATATTTTTTAAAATCTTTATTGAACTTTGCTTTTATGTAAATTAAAAATAACAACTAAAATTAAAACCAGGAACCTCCTCTTTGAAATGGAATGTCACGAGCACGCGTGGCCGTTCCTTGTGCCGGTCAACACCAAGCAGTTCCCGCAGTATAAGAAAGTTATAAAATGCCCCATGGATCTGTCCACTATCAAGAGGAAGTTACATGATTCTATGTAAGTATTGTAAGTTTTATCAGTTAGCTGTAAGTTTTATGTGAAAGTTGTATGTTTGTGTGTGTTGCTCAGATAAGTCCGTAGATGTCCTGATTTATAGCCCAAAATTAAATGCCCCAAAAATGTATAGTTTTGCATGCATGCATTTATTTTATTTCTTTTAAACTAGTTTTCGTCTTTAAAAATGTTTTACTTTGCTATCTATTATCATAATAAACTTTATTTAAAACTCAAAAAAATATATAAGTGATAATATAAAACAATAATAAAAAACTATTGATTATATTTTGTTTCTATGTCCCGTTTTTGGCGAAAGTCCAGATTGTCTACTTAAAATGTTCGTTTAATTCCTCTTTACCATGAGATAAAATCTCGTAACACAAATAAAAATAAATAAAAAACGCTTTGTTCTAATAATTTAACACAATTCTTCCAGCTACAAATGCAAAGAAGAATTCGCATCTGACGTCCGCCTAATATTCAGCAACTGTGAGGTATTCAACGAAGACGACAGTCCAGTCGGCCGAGCCGGACACTACATGAGACAGTTCTTCGACCAGCGCTGGGCTAATGTTTGACCACGCACACACTCACGCCCAGGCCCACGACAACTGCCTAGTACTTTGTCATGTCCGTTGACAGAGGAAGAAAGGGGAGGGGGGAGTTTAGCACGACCACTGCCCAGTACTTGGTTATGTCCGTTGACATGGGAGCAAAGGGAAGGGGGAAGTGTTGTACCATTTACCCCAGGGTCCTCCATACAGCATGAAAGATTTGAAGAGTAGTGGTGTCACTGGTGCAGTGCTTATATTCACTTGTATGTAATGAGTATTTTCACTCATAAATTTATTTTTGTATCAACTATTGTTTCTGTAGTTTCATAACCCCACTGTTACTTTCTTTCATACATCTCCTATTTCCATTTATATAGTTCAGAAAGAGAACTTCCTTACTCCAGGCCAAGGAGCCTATTTATTTTTGTAAATTCAATAACTGAAATAACCTTATATACTTAAAATATTACATACTATTAAAATTTAAAACTTTCTTACAAACATTAATAAAAAAATATATATATTAGGCAGTGCATACAGAAAAAAAATATTGTTCAGTGGAGGGTTAAGACACTGAGAATGGAGTGTTAAGACACTCTATTCTCAGTGTCTTCACACTCTATTCCCAAAAAATAATAATGTCTAATGATTTTCATAATGCTTACACATTTTTTTCCAATATTCTACCCTCGAATGTGAATAAAGATAAGTAGCGATATCTCTCTTATAGTAAATAGTGACTCATACATATTTGTTTTCATTTTTGTATCGAGGTTTTTGTTCGTATTTTTCATATTTATGATAATGAAAACACTGATTGGTTAAATTAGTCTATTTTAATAATATAAAAAGAAACATTTTTTTTCTTTTACAAATTGTATTCTGAAGCTCTGTGGTCCATTAATGTTGCCAAATAGTGTAGAGATGAATTTATTAAAAAAATTATGGTTGATTTTTTGTATTTGTATGATTAAACAATTTTAGCCCATGTGGGCTAGAAAAAAAAGCTTGGACTTTTACGGAATTATCATGTCAAACCATTTTCTTATTTAAAAAGAAAAGTAAAAGCTGGGCTTTTTAATACACATTTTTGTGTGGCATTTGTATTATGTATAATGAAACGTGTACGGATATGACGTCAATACTGAGAATGACAATAAAACACGAACATGACAAAATATAATATTAATTATATAATTATTTAATAATTTAGCTGTAAATCACTACATTAAAAAATATAACTGGTTTTTTTTACCGTACACAGAGTATAAAAAAATATTTATAGACCTTTTTTATCCGACTGTATGCAAAAGAGTATGTATGTGTTTTTTGTATACTATTATAAATAAATGTATTAACATTCCTAAATTGAATTTTGACAGAGAAAGTCATCGGATTAGACATGTATATTATGAATCTCATGTAAAAATGTGATTTTATTATAAAGAAAAAAAATAATATACGCACACGCGTTATGTACAGAGTAAGCTAAGTATAGAGGTAATTAGTCGATGTTGTAATTTTTTTATTTTATTATTATATATATATAAATGATTTGCGTAGCAACGAAACAGTATTCTCTGCGTAAGTTTGACTGTAAATGTGTAGGTCTAACGTCCGTGGTTCACGGGTTCGATTCCCCGATCTTGAGGACTTTAGAGTGTAGTATAGGCCTAAATGATTGAGTATAACTTAAATGACGAGGATTTTTCATTATTATTTCGTCATTTTTTCTTAATTTTATGTAATAATACGCTTTTAAATCTGTTTTTTAATTAAAATTTGTGTAAGTTTTTGACGTACTGTAAGTAATAGTGAATGTGTCGATTTTTTTAATGATAACTATTAATAATTAATATTTATTTATGTGAATTCCAAATTGTAGTACTTAATTTTGTATTGTTCACTCAATTCGGGCATTATTTGGACGATTTTTGTTTTTAAGATTTTTTTTAATAAAAAATGTTCACAACCTGTGTACATCGCATTTGCTTTAGTTTACGCCATTCCTGCACAAACTTATAATTATTATTATTACTTTACTCGAGTATTTGCTAGTATTAATTAGCGTTTTTTGTTAACTGAACAGATTGACGGACTTAAATTATTATATATAGATGTAAGCCGGTCAATGTCTCGGAAGTCGGCCGTGTATGAAATATAGTTTTATGTTGTGTGAAATGATTGATTTTAACTATAAAATGGATATATAAATTATATATACGAATAAATGATTAATTTTTTGAAGCATCTTTGCCTTACGTTTTTATTTTTGCCCTCATTTCTGTGCATTAATAACATTTTTTAAGAACTTTTCTTTATGTTGATTTTTAATATTATGATTAGGAAATGGGTTCAATTCCCATTTATACAAAATCCTATTTGAAATTGTTGTTAAGAAATCTTATTTATATTAATACGAAATCATTTAATCTGATTTTAATAAAAAATACATCAGTGAGTACATATCATCCTTCACATATCTAGATTTGAATTATTTATTATAGCTTATTTCATCATTTCAGTGGCTTAAGAAATAACTTTACAATTTAGTGACACTTGTCGATTCGTGTGAATTTACACAAATTCAAGTAATTCACTATAAAAATATATAACATGTCTTTCTGTTTAGTAAGAATATTTATTCACTTGCGAAATCAATTAAATTCAACAGTGATTTAAAATATTTATATATTTTTCAATTTTAAATTAAACCTGTAAAGTGATACCATTATTAATTTAGCAGACTTAATTTTGCAAGGAATCAGGAACATATACTAAAACACAAATAAAAAAACCCTCAAATATACAGTAAAACATTGTATTCCACAAGAATAGTTTACAAAATTAACAATATATCTTATACATATGTAATTAATTAATCTTTATCAGATTGAGCTTGGGCTTTCTTTGCCTTGCTTCGCCGCTGACTTCTCTTTTTGTTTAAAGGAACACTTCCCATTAATTTTCCAGATTTCTGTAGAGCCACCATTTTTGCTGCTTTTCCCTGTACAAATATAAATATTTATTATTCAGTATATTAATAAAAATAGGAGTCTAAGTTCATATTAATTTTTAACTTTTCATGTTGTATCCCACATATAGCTGGATAGATAGTGGCAACCCAGTGTTTACTATACAATGTTGAATGTCGGAAACGCCGCTTGTGTTATTAACGTTAAGATTTTAAATTAAATCCTTTTATCACTATTATGATAACGCCAGCATTGAGTTCCGCGACTCAAGGCTCGAGGATGTAAGGCAGAGAATCCTGGGTTCTATTCACTGCTATTATATGATAAAAAACTAAAAATAATTGAATATTGTTTACCTTAGCCTCGGTTTTACTAAGTTTGGTGTTCTGTTGTGCTGAGTACAACACATTGATGCGTTTGTTGGCCATCATCGAGTGGTGCTTCGATAGAGCCAGCTAAAACAAAACATGGATTTAGATTTAACATATATATTTAAAATTGAACATTGTACTTTTAATATGCTCTAATACACTTTATTATTTACTGGATTTTTACTGAGTTATTTATATATTTTTTTGTAAACTAGTATATTATGTTTATTACCCAAATAATAAATGCATAAAATACAAAATAAAATCATGACACAAATACTCATCGCCCACAATTTTTGTTTGTGTGGACAAGATGTGGAGATGTTTCTTTTGTTTAGTCCATTTATAAAGAAAAATTATAATGCTATATCACTCAAATCATTTGTAAGTATCCCAATATATACACTTAGTAGAGTTGTAGTTATTTACGTTTGATCACAGGGGACAAAACCATAGATAAAACTAAGTATTTGATATACTGTACCTCATAGCTAGGCTCATTTTTCAGTTCCACATAAGCTATAGCAGATTTCTTTTCGTCAGTCACCTTGGGTATCCTCACATCCACAATATGGTCGTTTAATTCAGAAAAATGCTCCATAATCTATAATATAAAAAAAAATCAAATCTATTAATACCATAAGAATGAAAGCTAATTATCTAAAAAAAAATTGTAAATAAATCCAGTAAACAAGTGGTAGACCATTCAGGGGAAAAATCTTAAATATTTTTAAGCAGTCTTACAAATGACATGCAATATTAACTGAAAAGATCAAAGTATGAACAGTAGTATTTTTATGGTGATTATTTTCAAAAAGGATTGAACCAATACTGTAACCTACCAAAAAAAAAAAAGAATAATTGAAATCCATTTATAATTCGTGGAGTAATTACTTAAGAAACCTGTTTTTCGAAGTCTGCTAAAAACGTAAATATAATATGGAACTATAACTAACCTTTTCTCTATCAACATCAAGTGGCAAGTTACCAACAAACACAACATATCGTTTGGGCCCTTTATTTTTTTTAGCATCTTGTTTCTTGTCACTAGTGGCAATTTCATTGTTTTCTTTTTTAATAATATGTATCTTTTTACTCTCTTTTTTCTCAACACTATCGCCATTTTCTTTTGAATCCCCATTTTGCGGATTATTCTTGGCTTTTTTGTTTTTATTTTTTTTCTCTGGAACTTCAGTTGAATCATTGGTTCCCTTTTCCATTGTCAGTCTCAACATGTTATATAAAATTCTTATTTTTCTTAAACTGCCCTCTTGTAAGTTTTCCTTGTCATTTGTTAGGGATTTTATTTTATTGTAAATGAGTTCTGGTAGAACGTCGTCGGATGTGCCTTTAAAACCATCTCTATATGTTTGCCGAATCCTACCTGCAAATGAAAGGGAAATATTTAGAAGTATTTGAAAAATTTTATGAAACAGGCAACTCAAACACTTTTGGTGAATCCAAACTCTCGCCACCAATTAAACAGTTCATTCTCATCAAACTTCATCATAATTCCTATACAAGTATACACTCATAGCATATCTTTTGTTATTCATATGAATATAGTCATAACATTTTAATAGAAAAAAAACATAAATATAATCACCACAATTTATACAATATATGGGGTACAAATAAAAAAAATTGTATAAATATATTTTTTAGAAACTTTTTATGTTTATAATATATACATATACATATATCTAACATAAAAAACTGCTCACAATTATTTGAAGGCAGGCAAGATAAGAGAAATCTAGTGTCAAGACTCTCAATTAATCACATCCTATACAAATTTGAGATATAGTATGCTAAGCTTTGACTTATCAGAGTAGAAAAATAATAAATACTAATTAATTTCTGTGAATACATTGAACCCAAAACCAACATATTTATGGTCACACACACGGTCAAACTATGCCACAAGCCACACTAGGTGTAAATAATGTCTGTTAAGTAAATAAATAATATTCCTACTAACCTTTTTGATTGTTTGTCATTGAGACACTGAGAAATTTCGCGACAAACTCTTCATTTTTAAATATTGGATATTTTTCTGCAAATTCTGCCGGCACATTGGGTGGTGCCTGAAAAAATACAAAGGAATTAATTTTGGCCATATTCTGCATTGTCAGAAGAGGGAATCTAGTTGTGAGACCTCTGTTCCCCATGCACCACATAATTACAAGAAGTTGAGTGTTGTGAGTTAGTATGCACTGCTGCACTATCTTGTTATTAGAGTAAGGCAATGAAAATAATTCACTCCTCGGAGTGACAGTCAAATCCACAAGGGATTGTTTGACTTTCAGATGCTGTGCAACAATGGCTACAGGCATTTAACTAATAAAATAAAACAATATAAGCTATTGAAATATTTTGATTTTCTACAATGTAGAAAAAACACAGAATATTTTTCTATTAACCTCTTGCTATGTCTTGAAAATAACAGGCTTGGCAAAGAGGTAGACATGGACTTCTTAGACAGAACCACAACCATAGCAGTTAGTCACATGCTGTCTGACTGTGCCACTATGGCCTCAATTTTTAAATATGTTCTTTATATAATAATATTGTTTTATATATACCCTATTTCCTTTTTTCACCGGTGATGAATTTTCATTTTTAATTTTATCACTTTCTGCTTCCGCCTTGACTGCTGAACTTGCTGAACCTTTGAATGGTTTTTTATTTTTTTTCTTAATCACCTTTGAAGGTGCACTTGATTCCTGTTTAGGTGATTGTGGTTCCTTTTTTATCTTTATATCTTGTACTTCTACTTTTATAACTGGTGAAGCAGTTTTGTTTCCTTTAGCTGCATTTTTCTCAGGCAAAACAGCGGCCTTTATGGCTTCCACTTTTACATTATTTAATTTATTTTTTGCTTTCCCCTTGTTTTTTGCTTTCGTAATAACAGGCTTGATAGATTCTTCTACACTGTTTAAAAAAATATATTGTTAAACAAATTAATAAAAAAATCAGCTTCACTGCTTCACACTGTATCCCGCACA
>FAPJ01002337.1:0-11439 GCA_001485985.1 Heliconius ethilla aerotome | reverse complement strand
TCATTTAAAAAATAGGGAAACTTCTTTTTGAATACCCCTCGTATTAAATATTTCTTTCAATTGAGCGGAGACTGAACCCACAATCGTCGTTTTGATGGTCTGTACTCTAGCTTTAAATAGATACGTACGTGTAAACGTTATTCTTTTAATTTTTCTGGATACATTTATTTTTCAAGAATTTTTTAAATAGGATACGAACCACCTGGCCCTTTTTATTTCTTCGACGATGTTCTTAAGCTTTATATTATTAATAATACAGAGTGTTTTAACTTTACATTTGTGGTTAAATCCTAAAAAATAATAGCCTTAAATGGGAGTAAAATTTGGTATTAAAGCCGCAAGTTCAAGGAAAGGCTAGGCTGATCCTGAATTTCAGAAAAAAGATCGAAACCTCTTATTTTTGTACGGAACCCTCGTTGGGCGAGCCCGACTCGCGCTTGCCTGGTTTTTTTAGTAAAATAAATGTATTATTTAAATAAAATTAACGTCAACACATTTTTCAGATAAGTAGATGAAATTTAGGTGGGGGTAATCGATTATATGAAAGGTATAATAAAATAGCAATTTAAAGCCGTCGACACTTAATGGTAAATCTCTGATTTTCTTCGAAGTAGAAATTGTGTACTTTCACTGGATAAGTTGATATGGAAAAATAACTTGACGTTATGCGGTTTTACTTCACTTATCAATTTTACTTAACATGTTTACTTATATATGTATTTGTAATGTATTACACATATATTTGACTGTGTGATATGGCCGTTTATGTACGGCTGAAAACTGACTGACCTGAAAACTATACATTTGTGATTAAGTCCTAAAAAATAATAGGCTGAAAAGGGGGGCAAAATTCGTCAGATTTTTTATGAGGTTATAAATACGGTGAACTACGTTATCAAACTGCTTATCCAAGGCTCTAAATAGGCATCGCATTATATGTTAATATGGCGACGGGACGTTCCTCCTCAACACAGTCAGATTTGACCAAGGTTGTTTGAACAATGCTTTAATCTGAAGTAAGGTGTCCTAAATTGTATATATTATTTCAGTGTTTACTTACGGCTTTGCTTGCCAAGTCAAATGAAAATATCTAAGAATACTATTACTAGTACTTGATAGAAGTGTTCATTGTTATCCCGCTGCTGATATAAAACCCCCTACAGGCCCTACAGCCTTCTTCAATAGTATGGATATGCAACACCATATTTCTTTTCAATTTTAATTATTAACTCCTGCGCGAGTTAGCGCGTTCAACGCGTTCAAAAAAATCTTCAGCTTTGGGATTGAGAGAGAAAGAGAGGATTAAAATTGAAAAATCCTCCTCATCATTAATCATTGATGGAATTAATCATTAGTATAGATTATTCTTTTTATTTTAATCAATAATGAATAAAATTGAAAAAATAATGCATACTAACGTATAGACTACACGAATATATCCTCATAAATAACTTATTGATTTTACAATATAAATTAGAAAATTTGGAATTAAAATGCTAATGGGCTTAAAAATAACATAGTAGACGATTTAAGTAATTAATTTCAGGTAAAGTAGGATTTTTTTTTCTTCACACATCTTTAGCATTATTATTTCAAGCACTTTTCAGTATGTTAGAGCTACTTAAAAAATCTTTCTAAATAAAAATGTTGTGTTGTTGTATAAAGATGTTATTTTTAAATTTCTAAGTGAGTAAATTGTTTGTAAATGTTTATAAGTACATATGGGCATGACAAAGAAATTGTATGTTTTCACAGCACGTTTCCTTGAAGGAAGTTATTCTAAACGGTCGCACAATCATAAATTGCTATTCTGATCAGATAATAAGGGCATTAGCTACGTTTATACGCAACGTTACTGTAACAGTTGCGTAAACACGTAAATCTACATGTTGGGGATTTACCTACGCATTTTTAATTTGTCTACTCTTCAAATTTTCTTTTTTTTAGCTCCTCACTGTATCCCGCATGTAGCAGAGCAACCTAGTTAAGACACTACTTTCCCATTGAGACACTTCTGTTTCCCACTTTTTAACGCCGTGGCGGAACTCAACGCCGCTCTTTACCTCTTCATCAGCGAACGCGCGAACAAATGAAAATATTCAAATATTTCATTCTCCCCGAGTAGAAAAATCGAGCTCGCAACCGTCAATCGTTCAGGATAATATAATTCGGGAAATTAAAACGAACGAACAAATCACTTTATAAATAACGTTGATATTACTGTTATGTGCAGATATTTTTAATGACATAGAATTGTAATAAACTCATTCTTAAAACATATAATTGTCTTTTGCAGATGGCGCACACAGTGGTAGTCTTAGTGGCATTGATTGCCGTGGCTATAACTGCAAAAGAGCAAACGAGATGGTCTCGTCAGATCAGCTCTTATACAGCCGATATAAGCGACTGGGTTCCCTTAACGAGCCCAGTGGACAAAGAAGAATTGCCAACAATCAAAAGGCAAGCGGTAGCGGAACCTAGGATATTATCCGAACCTTTTCCAGGATTTATAAGGCCAACAGGTTTCAGTCAAGACGGATTTCCGTCAAGGGCATTTCTTAACTCTCCTGTTAATCGACAATTATATTTACAATCAGTACCGTCAGCACCTCAAAATTATCTCTCAGATCAAGGTTTCAACCAAGGCCTAAGATTTGGTTTGACTCAACCGAATTTCCCATTAAGCCAAGGATTTATAACTCCTCAGTTTAACTTTGACAGCGTTCCACAATTAAAACCTCGACCGCATAATTCTCTTAATCCGATCAAATTTGAAAACTCCATCAAAACAACTCATCCAGTACCATCTCCAGTCAAACCTTTTGCCAGTCAAACTCCAAAAACTAAAGCAGAAATCCCTAAGTTTGTAGATGGCTATCGCGTAGAAAATAGCAGCAATTATCATTTTGACAAAAAGAAACTACAACCATTACAACAAAAATTCAAATTTGAAGACAGCAATAAATCCAAAGAAACGATAAGTACCAACCCAAAAGCAGAAAGAGAAGAAGTTCAATTACTTTATGTACCATTAGAGTCATTGAATAGAGGACAATACAACTTTCGAAGTCCCCTGGCATCAGCTCAACTCTTAAACACAGAACTTTACAATCAAAACCAAAGACCAAATCCGATAGTCCAAAATCTTGCTGGCGAATTCCAAAGACCAGCGATTAAATCTCAAGATACCTTTAACTCTCAAGAATTTCTTGCAAGCTTAAACAATCCACTACTCGACATGGATCTTTTTCCTAAATTTTCAACAAATAATTTACCATTCCCAACTACTGCATCAACAACGTCTAAACCAAAAAAACTGAAGCCTCATCAGCCACCGTTAGCTATTTTTCTTACGCAAGAAAATAAGAACGAAGACGAAGTCAAAGTCGGAGATGTTTTACATTCGTTAAAGAGTGCTGATACAGTCGCAGTGCTGGATTCTGTTAATCCATTAAATGCTCCCAAAGTATTTATTGGTCCTTCATCATTGATTCCACCACAAAATTATGTAAAATTTGAACTTCCATACTTATCTAACATAGAAAATGTTGATAAAAAATTAAGGCAATTGCCATTTTTTGTAGCACCACTTAGTTACAATACACCACAAGGTTTTGCCAAAATACCTTTTCCATCTCCACATGTAGGATCGGTCGTCATTAACTCTTTTATTAAAGATACTTATTCGTCTCGTACGACTACAACACCTGCAAATGTTTACTCTAACTCTTATTCTAAAAAACCAGTCCCATACAAACAAGAACAAAAATATGTCACACAAAGACCTAAAATTAGTTATTACTCTACCACTTCTCCAAATGTAAATTTACCAAGTTATGAACAAAATTATTACTCCATTGAACCCCAATCAGTTAATACTTTACGGCCCTTGAAAGAATCCGATTTCAGTAATATGCGTCAGCCGATACCCATTAAATCTGATTCATATTTTTTAAGTAACGCTGGAAATCAGTACAGCGTGTCTCAATTTTTCCCAAAATCAGAGGAGCCTCAAAAATACGTAGATGCCTTGAAACCTGAAACTACTACCACTCCGAGTACTTCATCCACGACTACAAAACCTCCTTCGACATATCCTAGTCAATTACTAGAGACACACAATCCTTATTCTATTAATCAAGCCTTTCACTTTAGTACACCCTTGGATTACCACAACTTCTTCGATGAGTATAAAGAGCCTTCTGTTGAAGGAGCGGTAAAACAATCTGTGCATCCCGTAACGCCTTCATCTACAACAACAACAAAAATTGAATCTTCAACAACATTACCATCATATCAGCCAAGTCGGCAACCACCACTAAATTATTTACAAAATTATAGTCCCGAAATTCATCATGAAATTGAAAATCACAATGCAAGATATCCAGTTTTTGATACAAATGATTACTCCACAAAGACAGAAACGGCGCCACAAACTGGAGTAACTAATTTCAATCAAGCCACTTTAAATGAAAACAGTCAAAAAAGTTCTAATACAAATATATCTGAAGAAAAAAGTTTAGAATCTCAATCACCTACACAAGAAAATTACACTGAAGATATTAATAGAGTCCCTGAAGTTTCTTCTAACGATTTTTCTTCAATAAAATCATCGGAATATAATCAGTATGATATTGACTATAATACGCAAGATTTACAGTCTTCTACCACGAGCACTACAACTACACGAAGAACCACGAGAACAAGAGGACGCCCTCGTTATCCTACAACTAAATCAGATTCAGGAGAATATTCCACCCGCGCTACTGTAACACGTAGGCCACTTAGGGATAGAAAACCATTGCCTTCCCGATCTAGATATGAACCAAATAGAATATCGACAGAAAATCCTACTAGAAAACCATTTGACTCAAGTGAAAGCACCACGAAATCGAGCAGAACTCGAACCAGAGGGCGAGTCCATTACAAACCACAAGAAAGTGATGAAATAATAACTAAAAGAAATAAACAAGGTAGCAAAGAAGGTGATTTAGCGTATCAGAGAGATGTACTACACCAAAACTATCCGGTCACGCTTATGGAGAGAACAAGTACTGTTGATATTGAAGCCATTACAGAACCATCTGTCAAAAGTATTTCCACAAATAATATAGAAATATCGAAAAATTTCGATACAGAAGATGCATACAGCAATGATCAAATTTCTTATACTGAACCCGTAAATAAAGAGTCTAAGAGTCCGCATCAATATACGACGCCTGCTGATACCATATCAGAAACCTCTTATATATCTAAACTTTCTTCTTCTAACGAAGAATACTTGTATGTACCACAAAATAGCGGTTCTCACGAAGTCAAAGACAATACTGATCTACCGCAGACTTTTCTTGAATATAAAAAAGAACAACAAGAAGATGTGTTCATTACCAGACCCGCCAGCCCTGTAACAGAACAAAATGTACCCATTTACTCAATTAATGACGGATTTCAACCTATTAATCATGAAGAAATAGAAACACCACCAGAACCGGAGGAGACTGTAAGTGTTAGCCATGACTTTAATCAAAAACAAGAACAAGAGGAAAATATTGTTGAAACAACTCCTTCTTATAACAGAGTTAGAGTCCGCCCTGGCGTTATCAGGCAATATCACCAAGCATCCACTGAATCTACAAGATTGAAAAATGATAGAAGGAAACCTCTACAAACTATTACATACAGACCAGCATTTGATAAGCGGCGCACTACTATGAGGATTGAAGAAATTGAAGCAGATTTGAAAACAAAGCAAATTCATACTAGACCAGAATTTCAAGATTACAAACAACCGGTTTACAAACCTGAACCGACAACTGAGGCAATTTCTACATCTTCTACAACAACAGAAAGCTCTCAAAGACGTGGTCAATTTAGACGCAGGAGACCAACATACAGTTCTACTACAGAGGGCACTGTTACTAGAAGAACTTATGAAGTTAAAAATCGTTTTAGAGGTCGTCGACCTACAGAAAAGCCAACTGATAAACCCGACATACAGTCAGATATAACTACAACAACACTAAAGAATAATTTATATAGCAGATATAGAGACAGGCCCAGATTATCGGAAAGATATAACAAAAAACCTGAGACGGAAACAGAAGATCAAGTAAGTGAAGATCAAGATTCGAACTATTCTATAAATGTACCAAAATATGCCACACCAGAATCTGAGCGCTGGTCACCTAAAATTTCCAAAGATTCCTTTAAGCCATATAATCCAAACAACATTGCCGACGACACAAAAAAAGATACAATTAGTGAAAAGTTGAAGGATGATGAATTAGATATCATTACAGCGAAAAATGAATATGAAGATATACTTATTTCTGTAACACCGGCTTCAAATAACAGACAACAGAAAAAAATACCTGATATTCCGCCAACGTTAGAGGCTTTGGTAGAACAAAGTAAAGTGACCAACAGTGATTCTAGTGACAATATGTCTACTTTTGAAAGCATGCTCGAAGAAGTGATGAAAAGTCTCGAGGAGCAAGATGAAAATGAATATACAGGAAACGTAATGAAACATAAAGGTGGTGAAATTGGAGAAATTCCTCCGGAAAAAATCATATCATCGGGAGAAAATTACTCTATTAGATCCACAACGCCATTACAAGAAGAAGACTCAACACTTAGAATTGAAAATGCACCTTCCCCTATCAACACAGAGGTAAGATATATAAACATTTAGCATTAAATTTGATAATTCCGACCAACAAACAACCTTCGGCCACAAAATCAAGATGTACTAAACTAAAGCAAGAACCTTCAATATGGCGCTATCCAGCTCAATCCTTTAGTCACTAGCTAAAAAAAAAAATATTGTTAGTGTTATTATATAATGATACATATATATTTTTTTAGGAGGTGACTACGCAGCCTAACCGCCGTCGCGGTTTTTGGAAAAGAGTTAGAAAAGTGCAGCCAACGTCAACGTCCGAAGAGATTGAAGTAGCTGAGTCGCAGTATTATTCAAATGTTGTGAATAGGCTTGGAGAAACAGTACTTAAGGGAACTTTAGAAAAAACAGGAAAAGGAAATACTAAAATAGTGGTAACAACTTACAAACCAAACTATCAATTCTTAAAAGATTTCTTCGAAGCAGATGATGATGACCATGAAGTCGACGTGATACCAAATTTTGAAATACCTAAAATATCTGTTGCTGAGAATGTTTCGCAAGCTCTTACAGAAAAAGAAACCTTTCCAATAACTACATCAGAAATCAAAACAATTGGGACAACTGAAAAAATAAACCCTGGTGATATGGACTTAGGGACAGGATCCCCAGATCCAACATTGGATGACAGCGTTTATTACACTGAGATAACTGAACCGACTCATGCTAATATAGATAGATCAGATGGACTCAGCTTCGTGGATTACCTGTTTGGAGAATCTTCTCAAAATAAAGATATTAAAAACAAAACTACAAAGTTCTTAGACACTACATCTATAAACAAAAATGAATTAGAAACTGAAGTCAGCAAATTTAAAGCTACAACTGAATCTACGTTTATACCAGATGAATTCACAGCTGAAACGGTAAATGATAATGATAATGATGAAAACGTTACAAACGCTGAATTTCAGAGGATATTTAAGGAAGAAATTGTAACTGAGAAGTCTGTTAAAGTCGAAACTTCATCCGTATCTAGCTTCATAAATCCAGCTAACGTTGACAGCACGTCTATGTCAACTGAGGTATCTCACGAAACAGAAATTTGCTTTAGAGGCCGCTGTATAAAAACCAATAAGAATATATTATAATAAAAAAGTGCTCACATTGCGTTCAAAATCTGTAGTGACTAGTGACAATTTGAAAAGACACTATTTTATCCTTATACTCTAATTTACTCTAATTGTATTGTATATTATTTATGAAAACTTTTTTCGAGTGAAATTCTGTAAATAGTGTAAGAATCTCTTTACTTAATTTCACTTATTTTTATTAATGACCATAAAAATAATGGTAAAAAATATAGTAGAAATAAAGAAATTGAAATGTTAGAAAAAAAAGACGTAACGTAACTTTACGTATATTATATATTTCTAGAAATATTTTTCAGTTTAGTTATCATAAAGGTACTTCAAATGCCAATTTAGCTCCAAATCGTTTTCATATGAAAGACACTATTTTTCTAAGTTTAATTCACTAAGCAATTTATTTTTATGGTCAACTTATAAAACAATAATATTAAGGTTAGTGGCCAATAAATTAAGAATAATATATAAAATACATGATAAGTCTGTATCACTAAGCATAAAATATACTTTTTGTTAAATAAATATATTGACTGAGAATATTATAGATTTTGTAATCAAGCTATTTATTTATAATAATATTAATATCTTTTTCTGTCTGAAGCCGTCGTGTCGTAGCGGTACAGCGTCTGTAAACAGGACGGTTGTGGGTTCCACTCGGGGGAATCTGGTTACAAAATAAAGCATAGCGTTGAATTCCGCCACTGCAACTTGCAATGTTTCAAAATATACTTGGTGCTTTAAAATTAGGTTCAATCTGCCTACCCAGCTATATGCGGGATATAGCATTAAGGAAATAAACCTTTATAGAAAGCAATGACCAGTTATGTCCATTATTCAGGATTTCTTCATTTTATGTATCATTATGTTTACTTTTGTTATAAAAACTGAGTGATATTTTTAAGATTATTTCCTAACTTTGTACCCCACCACCCAAAGTGTATTATGTAAAGTGGATATGTGTACCATGTCTAATATAATTTATAAATAAATTATAAATAATATAAAATCGTGTTGTTTTTCCATCCGGCTTATTTGGATATATATGTCACATATTTATTCTAAGTTTGACATATTTTAACAAATTAAAAATAAATTTACTGTAAAAACAATACTAACAAATTCTAATACACTGTTCTTAAATATATAAATGATTAAAATGTATGAAATGAATGTCAACTAAATCTCACGAATCTTGCCTACCATTGTATGTAATAATAATATCCTCGCAGCTATTCTTAACAGAACTGCCTTCCAAGTTCCGAGCCAGTGGTAGCGACATATTTATGCAAAAATGTTGCTTAGAGTCTATTTGTATATAGAATATATTCAATTTGAATGTTCTATTCACTTTATACAGCTGACTATAAATTTAATATGATACATGAAAATATCTCAATGTATTAAAATTTGCTTATAAATGATATATTAAAATTTTTAGAAATATTTTGATAGGATAATTATATGATAAGCAATTAAGCAAAAATTGGGATAGCCTCTGAATGTAAACATAATGGTTACAGGTTCAACTTGTGGAAATGATTGTATTTTTACATTATCTCGAGTTCCACCAATCAAAGAACGATGTCTTGAACATTGAATTGTGCCTAGGGAATAGAGTTTTACCTCTAAGTTCCCTCTACCCCTACCCTGCTATGTTTGAATATTACGTTTAATAATATATATAATAAACAGTACAAAAATAATTAAAAAATATTAATGGCTCAAAGATAAATAGTGAACTTAATTCAATGGAATTTGATGTAATTTCAACATTGACAAATGCAAATCATACAAAAGACAACTATTGAAGTGATATGTGCTTAACTGGCATGCTTGGAACGCCAGATTTAAAGAACCATACCAAAGACAACTATGCTGAATTAATTTATTCAATGTTGAATGTTAATAAAAACTTTATTTACAGATATTATGACCTACACTTTAGAAATAATGGTATATTTTTATACAGTTATCAATCTAACACTTGACATGTATCGTCGTCCACGAATCCACCATTGAGAGCGTCATTTAAAATTTCGTTTTTCTTCTTTTTAAGTTCGCTATTTATAAAAGACCGCCTTTCCTCTTTCTGCCTTATTTGTGAAACTTTCTCTGTAGATTGACGTTCAGCGAGGCCTTTGGTAAATGTATACAAAACTATAGTAAAATCACTTTCGATAAATGCTAAAGTTATACCAGGCCCGGTCTCAACAGTACATAAATTTTCTTGTAACATATTTACAAATTTCATACTAACGTCAAAACAAGTCGGTGTTGGAACGTAGATATTTATTTTTTCGGCTTTACTCGGTCTCGCTACTACGTATAAAACATCAATGTCTTTATTATAGCAATATTCAGTATCGTACATTAGTTTTCCATCAACTAAATAAATGTACAAATGGTAAGCGAGTGCCATCTTTTTGTCGCAGCTGCAGCCAAGTTTTTTCATGTCTTCTTTAATATTTATTTCCACTTCCATGATTTATTTTGCCTGTCTATTTAGATGTGTTTTGCCTGGTAGTGCCTGGTTTACAAGGAAAGTTTTGCTTGTAAACAAACTAAAATAACCTTAAACTACTTTTGTTTGACACAAGGAACATATACTAGCTTTGACGTATGTTTATACCAAAGAATATAAAATATATATAAATAGATTATAATTTCTATGTAACCAAACGTCACAGAAAATCAATAAAAGTTTAATATTGTTAAATACAATAAACTTTAGGTTTTTTTTTTATTTTTTTCATTTAAAAAATGAATGAAAAAAAAATCGTAAAAGATTTATTAAGTAAATATTTTAAGTCTTTTAATACTGGCAATATTACCAAATGCGTTAAAAATATTATATACATACCTAAATATATTTGATTATCTTTTGTCCATTTTGAAATCTAATTCCAATTTCCATGTTTAAATCAGTTAAAAAAACTATATATTACGTTTTTACTGTTAAGTTAGTAAAATAGTAAGTTGATACTATTAATAAAGAATTATTAAATATTTTTATGTTTGTTTATTAAGTAAAATTTGAAAGTGAGTGCTATTTCTTTAATTTCTTAGTCTTTATTCCTATTAAAACTTAGTAACTTGAAAAGTGCTCATAGTAATGTGTTCTGTGCAGTTCAAAGTTCAAAAGGTTCAAAGTATTTTATATTTAATCCTTTTACAGTACCATCTATATTTAGAATTGATAACTAAATCTTATCTATATAAATATATCTAAGTACTTATTAGGATTTTTTATTTATAGATGTCATCATTTTCTTTTTATGATAATGCATAACGTAAACTGATTCGAAATACATTTTTGACATTTAGTTTTATAATAACTTTTAGAAATTATAAATTTTTATCATCAGTTACTTAAAATAGATTATTGCGCAGAAATTATTGAAAAAATATCACTGCATTAACACTATTATCTATTATTACATAATAAAATATAATTAGTGTCAATATACGGCGTATTATAGTTACAATAACGTATTAAAATATTAATAATTCACATACTGTAGTACGTAATTCACTATTTTGCCACATCTCGCATATGTCAGGATGGCCGAGCGGTCTAAGGCGCCAGACTCAAGGTTAACCTTGCCTACTCAGTAGGTTGAGCTGTTCTGGTCCTCTCTGAGGGCGTGGGTTCGAATCCCACTTCTGACA
>FAPJ01002336.1:0-20444 GCA_001485985.1 Heliconius ethilla aerotome | reverse complement strand
AATTTACATTATTTATTTTTCTTTTTCAACTTTTTAAAGGTCAAAATAAGTATTTATCTCCACGGATGACTAATATAAAGTACCACTGGAAGATATTGATCACCTAATTGTGGTTGCGTATTAGATTTCAACGAGCTTTCCTGGAACAGGTATGAAACATACTATATAGATATATGGATGTGGTAAGACGAGGAAAAGAAACACATTTATTAGCTTCACTCTGTATCCCACACATATCAGAGTAGATATAGGGAACATGGGAACCTAGTGTTAATACACGTTCCCCTCTTTCTATCGAATTTTGAAGGTGTGTTAGGTTGTGTGTTGAGTGGGGAAACTCAACGCCGCGCGGAACAACTTAACGTATATTTATAGATATAAAAACACTGAAACTCCTAGAATCAATAGAGCAATTTATTGAATTTAATTATTAGAATATCTACATTATAGCTGAGTAAGCGTTTATTTTTTAGATAATGCTCTATAATCTAAGAGGACCTCGTGGCGATTTAACGCGACGGTTATGGGTTCTATCCTCACTCGGGGGAAAGCATAATTATTTATTAATGATTTTCATTTCTTCGCTCTGGCACCTAGGCAAAAAGCCGGCGATGATTTCCGCCACTTAATACGCAATGCCTTCACAAATTCGACGGAAAGTGGAGAACGGACTGTCTTGACACTGTCTTCCCTCTGCCTATTGCGCGGAATATAGCGTGAAGTTAATAAAAAAAGTGAATTAAAATATTAAATTAAAAAAGCTTTGACCTGCACAAAGCTTTGTAGTACAAAACTAAATAGTAAAATTCAAAACGTTTATACAGTTATATACCAACAGAATATTGACCATATTATTTTAATACTTATATCTAACACAATCTTCCGTGAACCCACACAAGGCGGTAATTTACTATAATCCACCTCACAAGTAGGTACTTGTGGTTAGATGTCTATTCTAGTAAATTGGTGAGCTCTGAGTGTATCAGAAAATTGTTTTTAGTTCATATTGTTTTTTAAATTTCATTTTGAATTTATTTAGCTTCAGATATCCTCGAAATAGCAGGGTAGGCAGTGAGAATCTGGGAATCTAGTGTTAAGATGGAGTATCTTTTTTTCCCCATTTCCGCTGAATTCTGAAGACATTGCGTATTGAATGGCGGAACCCAACGCCTCGCTTGGCCTCGTTAGCAAAGCGACGAAATTAAATACAATATGGGAATCGAACCAATAACCTGTCGCGTTAACAATTACGCTCCTGCGTCAGGACTGGCTTCAAAATAAAAAAAATGATATCTATTTTAACGACTTTTAGCATTCTGAATAGCTTTCAGCAGTAATTATAGGCATTTTATTTATACCTATTTAATATGTAGCTATGTACGTGCTCGTGCTTTATATCGATTGACTAGTCAAAGCTACATTTAATGTAGTAAAAAAGCACATTATAGGTACATTTATAATTAATTTATATCATCATGATAATTTTAATATGCATAGAATTGTTCTTAGGTCAACGATAAATATGAAGTGTAATTTTATTAGTGTCTAAACACTATCATTTTCTCTTTAATATTGTTGTACAAATATTTTTTTATTACTCTATGATAGATTACAATTTAAAAAAAGAAAATCCCGTTGTTTTTTCTATTTTTTAATGTCCTTTTTATATCTTCATTAATTTAATTAAATAAATACTGTAACAAGATAGCTAGCTTTAAACAAATAAATAATAAGTACTCATTGCAGTATTTTTAGCTTCAATAAATAATCCACGCACACCCCTTATTTCTTTACGAATGCAAATTCCAAGGTAAAAATGTTAATAATGAAGGTTATATATCGCTAAGCTTCCGGTCCGCATTTCCATATCGCATTCAGGGCGGCGCCCTACGACGAGCTAATGGTTTAATTTATTATAAGTTATTTATACCTTTTACTTTTTTCGCTTTATATGGTTAAAGGGTAGAAGTTTGCAGAGAAAATCCTAAAAATTCGATATCTAGATATAAGAGACGACTTTTTAATAAAATTTCTATCTTTTAAAGCCAAATTCAAATCATTATATGAATAGTCACATTCAGTTTAAATTCATAAAAATATCTAATATACTTAGTACAACTGTAACTTATCGCTGGCGGATGGAAGATATAAGAGAAAATCTACATATTTTTGGAGGCATTTATTAATGTAATATAGGACAATGATTTTTAAAACTTTTGTCAGTTTGTCTCTTTAGAACTTTTGTCCTTTGCTCACCCTAAACTCAAAAACAGTTTAACTAATTTAAAGTCTCTTTTTGCCTTGTTTGTTTGGTCATAAATAAAATGATTTTAATTAAATTAAAATTTCAATCGGTTCATAAATAAAATGTTATATCAATATAAAGAATTGCATGTAACAATATTGCCAAAAAATGACTTTACTGAATTTGGTTGAAATTTTAGCTATCAACGGATATTGGCTGTAAAATACCGCAAAAATAAACTATTACGCTAAGGGCCTAACTTTACGGTAAGGGTTAGAGGCTTGCTATTTTAGATAAAAAATTATAATCCTAGTAAAAATTATTAAGTATACATATATGTGTGTAATTTATATGTTTTATATTTATAATGAGTCAGTCTAAAGATATTGTCATAAAATATTAAAGTGATTAATTTATATTATATTTATTTAATCAAGATAAGATTAATCGTTTATCATAATTTTACTATAAGGCCGCCGTAGCTTTGAATAACTGTAAAAGCGACGATTCGATTCTGAACACACGGGGAATGAATTACTTTTAATTTCTCGCTCTGGAAACAAGACAAAGCGGCAGGGTTGAGTGCCACCACTTGAAACACAATGTTTCGAAACTTCAACGGAAAATAGGGAACGGAGTGTCCTAACTCTAGGTTTCCTATTCCTACCCTGCTATGCGGGAAAACAAGTGAAAAAAGTATAAGAACCTTAAATCCTCTAAGTATTACTTTTGAGTTTACTTAGTCATTACAAAAAATGTCTCCCAGTACATAAACACATAAAAAAGATTAAATGGTATTGTTTTAAAAAATTAAAGGTGCAATATAGGTTTATTAAATAAGATAAAGTTATGTTTGTGAAAGTAAAAGTAGCGGCGGTCTTGTTTCTTGCTTATCAAAGATAGCTTATTTAGATATTTATATGTATATTCTAAAAGATAATTATGGAAACTATATACATATTTCTTTTTGACATATTTTTTGTCCGTGGTTGTCCATCTCGCTATACAAGCATTTTAATCTAGGGCTTAATCTTGTCTAACATTAACATTACATTGTCATTTTCGTGTTCTAGCTTGAAAGTACCAAGGAATAGCAACGAGTTTTTTAAATTTTAACTAAACGTATATTAAAGCCCTGAAAAACTTTACCCAGTGTTTCTCGGGAATGGGGGGAAAAGGTAGGGGAAGCAAGATTTTAGGCTTTGATATGGAAATTCTATCTCCGTCTACCCTCAATAATATGGACTATGCCTGTCCATGAAAAATTTAAAATTAAATTTATATAAAAATTTAGAAATAATAACAAAATATAGTTCATATTTATTTTTTAAAATGTTTTACAATTTGTAAAAAGAGCAAATTATGTAATATTGTAGTAAACTAAACGTGTGAGTAGATTCGTTCCGCGGTGATATGACGTTAACGAATTCCATCACCATTGTACCACCGTCACACTTGTCACGTTAGTATAGGTTGAGCCATGGCCGATATCATCACAATATGGTGGAAATCGTGATATCATGAGATCTGGTTTAAACTGACATCTGAAATGATATCTCTTAAGCTCAATTTTGGTATATGAGAAAACAAAATATAAACCATTTTTATGTACTTTTATGACTTGTAACATTTTTCCTATATACAATATATGACGAAGTTCAAGATGAGGACGTATCTGTACTGAAGCGATAACTGTAAATAAGGTTGTTTTCCAACATAACTTGTAAATCATTTTGGATTCTATAATATACATATTTATACTGAAATTGAAATAAAGATTGATTAAGATGTTTTGAGAATTATATTCTTTGAGAAAGATGGTCTTTCTCAAAGAATATAATTTTTATTTCATTCAGTAATCTTTCTTTATTATTCTCTCTCTCCTTCACCTTTTCCCATTTGTGCGCAACATGTAAGTACTTAATGTTCCTATAATAGGTATTCACGGACTGGGCAATCACACCCAAATCAAAAATAAATTTTATAACTTCCCAACGACTCCTTTTGTAATACTGTCTCTCTCTCTCTAAAAATGTCGAATTTATAAACATTTAAAATATTTTTTCAATCAATCAGATATTACAGGTAAAAATCTAGTGATACAAAATTTCTTCCCGCCGTATCCCGAACATAGCAGGGTAGGCAGAGGGAACTTAGTGTTCCGATACTCCGTTCCCCACTTTCCGACTATTTTATTGAGGTTGAAATTGCAACAAGAAATAAAATATTACCTACTTCGTTTCTCCGAGTGGGAATTAAACTCACAACCGTCTTATTTACAGTAGTAAAGGTGGTAATTTGTCAAAATTTTATGAAACTTAATATAATTTAATTTAAATCGCAGACTCATAGAATACTTCCGTATAATAATTAGCACATTTGTGTAAAATTTTCAGTCAACATGATCCCAAGTTGACATTACATGTTCTGTGTGCTTTACTTATTTTTACCTCTCAATGTTATCTAACATACGACTTAAAACTAGGAATACTGTCTGTATTTCTTTATTTGTATAGGAGTTTTTCACGATTGCTTCTATAGAGTTATTAAATCTATAGAATTTCTATTTAGTTATTTCATTTTCTTTAATTTTCTAATAATTATAAGTGGAGAATATAAAATTAAATCTGCGTGTTTCAATTAATATTCAATTGTTTAAAACTGTGTTAAGTACACCTACTACGATAGAAAATGTTATCTTATCTTATCGATTATTATCAATTGCTTCAGTAAATCTCTATGACCCCGATGAAAGGCTGAATTAATGTTTATTAAGACAACAATAAATAAAATAAATTTCTATTTTTAAAATACGCAAGATATTTTAACAAAACACTTTTAACATATCACATTTAAACAAAATTAACTTAAGCATCCTGCGTATTAAAATATTTTCTAAAGTTATCATAAACTAAATTAAACGTATGTAACGGAGTAAATTAATATTATCGTTAAATATAATAAAAAGGGAACTTTTTAAAAGTTATTTACGAATTGAAATTTTATACTTCATAAATAATCATCAAAGAAAACAATATAATTGCTAAGATACTAATATTTAATTATATAAATGATAGAGCAACATATAAATTAGGACAGGCAATATATAAATAATTAAAAAAAAATAGGAATTTATAAAAAAAAAAACTTACGTAGTGATTCAATACTTCAGATTTAAAAAATATAAGAAATTACACTAGTAGCACGATTTTCGAATAATTAATCTTCAATTATAAAAAATTAGGAGTTTTTCACTCACACCCGACTGTTGCGCGCTTTTGTTGTCGTTTGATTATTCTGTGTATAATTTGAACAAGCCGCCTCAGCGTGTAAATTATGACAATGTCCGTTGGCGGGAAACTCTTTTAGCGACATCTATTGTAAATTTTTGGCAACAAAGCGATTATAGCCCCATCTAGTGTAGAGTAGTGGTTATATATTGCAGGAAATCTGGTTTATGTGCATCTTTGTTTCTCTTTAAATTCTAAAAAAATCGATTATTTACTACTCTTAAATATGTGTTTTAAAATCGGCATCGTAATTACAATGTTAATATTATAATTTAGATATCTATTGTTTATTTTAATAAAAGTAATATTTACATTAAAAAGATAACATTTAAAAATCCTTTTAAGTCATTATCATCAATCTCTCATAGTTTAGAAATTCAAGTTTCCATATTTCCAATTTATCATTCAATACATACATTTAAATGAATATTTAAAGAAACTTAAAACTCAAGGCCGCGCTTTGTCTCGACACCAGACTGAAGAAATAAAAATTAAATGTTTCGTTTCCTTGAGTGGGATCGAAATTATTATTATTATTATTTTTTGTTTTAATGGCCTGATTTTGCGATGACAGGCGCAAAATAATCTGCCAGTGTCACGTATAGTAGAAAACACACGAATGATAAAAATTATATTATGATCGAAATTATATTGAATAAAATTATTTGACTTTGACTTTGTCATCGTACAAACACATGTGATCTGACGTCTCCATTTGGATATGTATCCAAACAAATACGTTATCACACACTACTTTAACTTTCGTAGCTTAAGTCATATCAGGTTTTAGATTGAAAAAATGTATGAAAATAAAGCCAAAGTGTTGTTTATTTTTTTTATTTAATACATCTATTTTTTCAAAACAAAAATATACAATATGTTTTGTATGTGTAAAGGTGACTTAACTCTATACATTTTAATATAGGTATCGAATTTAATTTACTTTAAGATTACCAACTAAAGAAAATAATAATAATATAAAAAACTTATATACTTAATTTTGTGTTAATATTTATTAGGTATTTCATACGCTAAACTATAAACGTAATATACATAAATCAAAAATAAGCTTCACGCTGTATCTCGCACACAGCAGGGTAGGCAGAGGGAACATAGTGTTAAGATACTCAACTCCCCACTTTCCGCCAATCAATGCAAACTCAACGCCGCGCTTATGCCTCGATACCAGAGCGAAGAAACGGAAATATAAATTTAAGTAAATATTTCGTTTCCTCGAGTGGGATCGAACCCACAACCATCGCGTGACAGTTACACCCTTTCATTCTTGCGCCACGGCGACCTCATATACATATAAGGTAAACATATTTTTACCACATTACATTTAGGAGAACAGCAGAAGATTTTACAGCCCGTAAACGCACCTAAATAAAAAAAAAATAACAATGCTTACAAAAAGTAAAATAATTTCATTTAAATATTAGTTTCATATCTTCATTGTGACTCTTCACCAAAATCACATCTTGAGGGTGCAGCTTGTTCTTTTTTACTAGGAGATTCCTTTGTTAGATCTGGAATAAAAAGTCCACGCCTCAATTTTATCTAAAGATTCTCAAAAGGGTGCACGTTTTATTGCGTATAAGCATTGGTTTCTTTACCTTAATGCAAAAATAAAACAACTCTCTGCCTGCTATATACGCAGAGCAGGATAGGCAGGGGAAACATGCGAACCTAGTGTTAAAACACTCTGTTCTCCAGTTTTCGCCGAATTCTCGAGCGATTGCGTGTAGAGTATCAGAACTAAATTCAATAGTGTCTTAACACTACGTTCCCTCTGCCTACTCTGCATTGTGCGGGACACGGCGTGACTGAATATACTATATTCACTCTGTTTATGTGACTACACTTACACATAAACAGAGTAAATATGGAATAGTAAAAATCCTTATTGTTACTATTTTCAAATTACAAATTAAAGTAAATTTAACTGTTAACTACCTGGTGCGACCAAAGATGATTTAATTGCGAACGGGTCGGCCGTCGGAAGCTTTATACCTTGTTTCAAAACCATAGTTCCATCCTGAAAGAGTGAACATTTTTATTAATAGTAATAACAATATAATTATAATATTAAAATAGAGGCACAAGGTTGCGAAAATGGAAATGAAATATTTAATATTTTCACTTTTTCACACTGGTAACAAATTAGAACACGACGTTGGTTCCGCCACTTAACACGCAAAAATTCGAAGGAAGATGAAGTACAGAAGGGTTTTAAACGTAGGTTCCAGGTTCAGGATACAGTATGAAGTAGAAAACATAAAAAAATTAGGAAATCTAAACTATAGTATAGAAGCAAATGTATTTATAAAACTTATATGATTTTTATTCTGTTATGTCTTTGGTATAGAGTGTAGTGTTTAGTCATAACAACTCTTCTTTTCTTTAATCTAAATTATTATAATTTCTTATCTTTTAATGCATTTATAGTAAATAATGGTCCAAAACGGACGAAATTAAACTATTCATATTTATACCTTCATTTCCACGAGGCCCTTTTTAGCCATGGCTTCAACCTCAGCTTTGGTCATAACTATCTTTTGAACTTTTACCATCTTCTTGCCGATTTGCATTTCACATAATTCTGCCGTGCCGAGTGCTGTAATTATATGACAAATATGTTCAATGTTATTATATTAAATAGAATTTACATTTAGGCAATATATAGATTTATTTTAAATATTGTAATATATATATTTAGTATATCTTAATACTTACGTCTAGCATTCATTGGCAAAGGCAAAGGTTTCACTCCTGGTGGGAGAGCTTTAATGGGTACCTGAAAAAAATTTTTTTATATGTACAATAATAAGAAAGAAAATTTTAACACTATATTCTCCACTAAATTCGCCTCGAAATTAACTCGAACTGTCTTAATTTCGAATTTGAAGTAAAATTAGTTATCTCCATTTTTTCAGACATATTCACCTATTTAAGTGATAACATAATATCTCGTTTCATAGTTTTCCTAAGAAACAACTGTTCTTTTAGGGTATTATAAATATGTAGATAAAGTATTATAAATATAGTTTTGAAAATATAGTTGTGTGACATAATTTATGCATAGCCCCTTAGACATCTATTTTCGAAATTTTCTATAGCCATCATTTTTATATGTCATTTAGAGCTTACATTTTAATGGGAAATTTAATATGGCTATATTTTATTTACAACTAACCTTCTTCAATGTTTGCCCAGTTGGAGAGACAAGAACATCCGGTGTAGTGTGTTTTTCCTCAGAAGCAGATTTACTAGTATTCTGTAGGGAATTTATATTTTATATTAATATAAAATATATATTACTAATAAATTTATTTAAAAAATAATATTAATTAACATTAGATTGCCTAATGATATTAGGCATTTATGATCTATTCTCACCTTTTCTAATACGCTTGAATCTTGAACTGTGCTCTTGGTCTTTTCTTTCTGTGCTTCCTCATTATCTTCTTTCCTAATTTTTGTGGGCCTGTGGTAAAAAGCAAATGTTAATATCTTCTCATCCAAATAAACATATTTTTAAAAATATTTAATATACAGTTTTCAAAACATTTACTGGTCTATTTAAAATAGCACGTAATATTTTCTTTGGAAAGCCTACATGTTCAAGAGTTCAAGGGGTTCAAGAGTTGCACTTAAAATAGTAGATCCATGACAGGTTTATTATTTATTTACATACAATGTAATTTTTCATAAATAACATATTGCTATAATCTCCCTCTCTCTGGTAATTAATTCTTTATTATCTTAGCGTGAAATTCTTTCTGCCTGCCTACCTTGCCATGTGGCAATAAGGGTAAAGTTAAAAAATAAAACAACTTACACTTCCTTAGGCGGTTCTTTCCTCGGGCGTCCTCGCTTGCGGGGCGCGGGCGTCGTCGGTGAGGGCGTGGCCACGGGCGATTTTACTGGTTGAACTTTGGTTTGACTCATGCGACGACTTTTCGTACGAGTCTAAATACATCAAAATGGGTTTTTATTAGTTTGGATTTGTATCTATCGCGTTGAGTTCCGCCACTCGGCACGAAAATGCTACGAAAATTTGGCGGAAAGAAGCGTACAGTGTTTGAACATTAGGCTTCTATTCTTATTAGGCCCGTGACGTGAAAAATTATAAAAATAACAAAGATAAGATAAAGATTCTCACTTCTAGACTTCTATCAAATTCTGTATATTCATCATCATCCTCGCTAGTAGTTTCTTCCTCGGAGTCCATCTGTGAGCGGTCTCGTATCATTTTAGCGTAGTTCTTTATTTTAGACGGCCGCGTTGAACGGCGTACGATTTCTTCGGAGGTGCTCTTATCGCTGCCTGAACCATTCTTGATTACACTCTGTAAATTATAAAATTATTTTGTCGTAAAGAATTTTGATTATGATTATTATTTAATAACATACTAAGAATTATATATTATAAATGTTTATAGATAGTTTCTTCTATGTAATTATTAAAATTTCAAAGAAAATTATTTTTATAATAATTATAAATATATGTTTGTATATGTACAGGTTTTATTTCCCCTTTTTGGTAGAAAAACAAAGCGTCCTGTCAAGTCCCGTCATTCAACACGCATCAAGAATTGGGCGGAAAGTACAGAAAAAAAGGGAACAGATTGACTCTAGATTCCTTTTGCCTAGCCTCCAGGATTCCTGTATATGGGATACAGCATGAAGATAAAAAATGTATAATTTAATAAAGCTATATTAAATTATACATTTTAGCATTGAAAGATAGTGAGATTGTTTCTGTTAATTACCTTTGGTGTTTCTTTCTCTTTTTCCTTATCTTCTTTAATACTAATGTTACTGCTCTTAACTTCCTTGACTTCTTTTGGTTCTTTATTTTCTTTGGTAATAATACGTTTTTCTATTTTCTTTTCTAACGCTGGTGATTTGTTTATGACTGGTAATTTTCTTTCTTCTGCAGTTCTGTACAAAAATGGATTGTATAATTAATATCTTATTAATAAAAAAATATATTACTAGATCTTTGACATACTTTATTTTCGGCGTGGATGTGTGTAGCTGCAGGCGCTTATTTCTAACGGTATCAACCATTTTTATTGGCGTCTTAGTTACTTCAGTGCGGCTGTTTGTCTGGAAATAACAGATATTTTTAATAAATAAAGTTATGATTATTAACAAAATTGCTACTTTTTAGCTTCGCCGGTATCCTGAATATAGCAAGGTAGACGGAAGGTACATAACGATAAAACACTCCAGATCTCGAATTCTCCTTGATTTTAGAAACATCGCATATTGAGTGGCAGAACTCAACGCTATGGTTTATTATGTTACCAGGACGAGGAAATGCAAATATAAATATAAATAATTTCTTAGAGTGGAAATTGAACCCATAACCATCGCGTTCATAATCAGACACTGGGAGTTTTTGAATAGAATTTGTGGAAGACGCATTTTTATGATATACTAGATAGATATATGAGAAAATTTTGACGATTATAAAATCTTACTCTTTTGAGATCCTGTAGCTCCTTCTCTAGTAGACGCAGAGATTTGTCACTAGCACCACTATTCGTTGTTTCTACTTTGGCGACAGGCTTCTCCTCTGCGACTTTCTTCTTTTCAATAACTAAAAACAGTATAAAAACAGTGTTAAAACATTTTTTAGGATGATAAAAACTATACGTATTACTACTTAACGTAATACTACGTTTTCAGTTCTAAGGCGTGGCGCAGTAAGTCGTTGTCATTGAAATCCATATTATTATATTTTTCTAGCAATAGAAATTATTAAATAACTTTTGCTGAACTTAGATCTACGAAACTTTCTTAATTTCTTTTTAGCCTCACGCTGTATCCTGCATATAGCTGGGTAGGCAAAGGGAACCTAGCGTAAAGATATACCATTACCACTAAGACTTTAATTCCCCATTTACCGCCGAATTCTGCAGACATAACGTCTTGAGTGGCGGAACTCAACGCTGCCCTTTTGCCTCGTTATCAGAAATCCTCGCTGAACCATGTTTACAACCCCACGCGTTTGCCCCTGTGCCACGACGACATAAGCTAATATAGGTTT
This sequence comes from Heliconius ethilla aerotome, assembly GCA_001485985.1. NCBI lineage: Eukaryota > Metazoa > Arthropoda > Insecta > Lepidoptera > Nymphalidae > Heliconius > Heliconius ethilla. The sequence goes on along the minus strand of FAPJ01002336.1, from coordinate 8,849 downwards.
TTTGTGTAATATGGATAAAATATGTTAGTACCACACACATGAATGTAAAATGAATAACTTAATTTTACCTGCATTTGTATGTATTATTTCTAGTGACTCCGTTGATAGTACTACTTTGCGCTTTACTTCTTCAGCTTTGCGAAGTATACTTGCACTCTGTAAAAATATTTAGAATAATATTAATAATCAATTATATACTTTCAATGAAAATAAAATTGTAAAAAATAAATCAATAATGAATAATTGTATTGTATGTTGTAAGAACATTAACATATTTTCAAAGACAGTAAACAATATAAGGTTTATATTTAACTTTGTTGTTTACATGTTATACACAATATTTACCTTCAATACGATTTTATACATATTTATTATGTATAGTTTATTTTCTAACGTGTAAGAATTATGAGTAACGTAAAGTATAAATAAAAAACTATAAATGACATTAACTCACTAAAGCATTTAAAGAAATAAAACAACTAGTTTTACTTTACCTGACTATCATTAACTTTGCTTACAGATTTCGCATTATCTTTTTGTACGACAGGTTTCGATGATGACGTTGGTATTGCAGATAACGAGGTCGACGGTAATGGTTGTTGGAGTGGTTGCGATGACGGTTGCGCTAATGATGGTGGTTCTTTTTCATCTACAATGTTGACTGATTTTTTCACCACCGTTATAGGCTCTACTGTCGCTAATTCTGTTAAAACTGTATCAGATTCGCTTTCTGTAAAGTTAAAGATTGTTTTAATTGTCTTTGAAGTTTTAATTATTACAATATAAATGTTATAAATCACACAATAGAATTGGTACCTTCAGAATTTGTAATTTCAGGTTTGTCTTCTGAATCTTCCTTTGTGTTACTTATCTATTGAAGAAAAATTCTTAAGCATTAGCAATCTTTCTAAGAAAGACATATTAAATTAATTCTCATTATTATTACGTACAAGCATTTAATTAATTATTTATTGATGCAATTAGCTTATTACATTTTGGTAGTTAGATTTACCAAAATATTCTATGTAAATACATACCAAGAATTCATCTGCTTTTTTAATTTCAATTATCATGTGATCACCTTCTTCTTTTACTGTAAATTTATAAAAATAATTATTAACACATATATTTGCTTTAAAAATTATTAAAAATAAATATTCTCCAAAATATACTAGAAATCATACCATTTATCGCATTATCGTCTTCTTCATCTTCATCGCACTCCATTTCTATAGACGACTCGTCAATACATGTGGTCTCCTGTTTAGAAATATTATAATATTTTATATATCGATACCTCGTTCGCAAATGAGCTAGTCAAGTGCGTAAGTTTTACAAGAGACGCTTAAAACGTAATGTAATTTTATAGACCACTTAAAATAAATTATTGTCTTAAGTATACTATCTAAGAAACGTTTTTTTTTTAGCCTCAGCCTGTTTTCCGCACATAGCATAGGCAGAGGGAACCTAGTGTTAAGACACAACGTTCCCTTTAAAACACTTTCGTCTCTCACTTATATACACCACTGTATTCTGGAGGTATTGCGTGTTGCGTGGCGGAACTCAACATCGCGCTTTTGCCTCGTTGCCAGAGCGAGGAAAATGTAAATATTAAATATTTAATATCCTCGAGTGGGAATCGAACCCATCTACCACGTTTACAGCAGGCAGTTTGCATTAAGAAATTTATTTTATAAATAATCTCTTTGAATTGCTTCTTTGTATTATTTTTTGATACTCTTTTTTAACTGATAAATATAAAATACTAACACTCTGCATTTCATCTTCGTGTATCGTTGCTTGGTGAGTATCCAGTTTTTCTTTTGAAGTAAAGACTAGCTCGCAGAAATCACACATAAATTCTGTACCTAGTAAAATAAACACGCATTTCTTTAACAAACATTTTACGAATATATAGTTAGTATATTTATTTAATTTATTCTTTCAGAGAGAGTCAAAGTGAATAACCAAACTTCCAAATATATAATCAAATGATCATCATCATCACCATAAAGACTCCTTAAAAATTACCATTAACATGCGACTTGATATGAGCAGTGACCGCATCGACATCCTCAAACTTCTCCTGGCACAGCGGACACGTGAGGTTCTGAGTGGCGTGGATGGCGGAGTGGTATATCAGGGCGTCTTGGGTAGTAAAAGTGTCCTCGCACTGGTCGCACCGGTACTGCTCGCCCTCGCCGAACGGCCCGCGAACGGAACGGTTGGTGTCTCTATGCGTTTGGCGTAAGTGTCTGGAAATTGTGGAATTTATTCATTACTTTTTTTTATTGTAGTAATTAGGTTGTGTTCATACAAAGTTGGCAATATGTTATATTCGGAATTTTAATATTTACTATACTAATAATTAAATCGTGGCTCTTATTTTTTCATTTAGTTGACTTAGAAGCTTTATTATTTCTATGCCACAAGGGATAGTAGAACTGGATATTTGATATAATTGCTGCTTGACAAGAATGCTGGGAGGTCCAAGCATTCTTGAGAAAAGAGGCCTGAACAAACGGACAGACAGACTAGACCAACAACTAAGTGGTCTTATAACGGTTCCGTTTTTTTAAAGCTTTTAAATAGAACTCTAATAATAATATCAAAGTCAAAATACCTTGTATAATGATGTGATTTAGCAAAGCTCTTATCACAATATTTGCAAGGATAAGGACGTTCACCAGCGTGTGTTCTCACATGCCGCGCCAGTTTGGAAACCGATGCAAATCCTGAAAACAAAAATATATTAAATATCAAATATCATAAACGAAGAATATATAAGATACCACACATAATTTAGTAAAATTATATGAGATATTGTAGTTGTTAGTAAAATTATTTGCGTTCATAGCTATTTCTTGTGTATTTTTTTAGATTTACGACTCACGCTCGGGGCAATACTCGCAGCAATATGTGGCCACTTTGTTGTGTACTACATCTATATGTCTTTGCAGCGTTGACTTTTCGTGAAACCTGTTAAAGTAAACATATAATTTGGTTAATTAAAGATAAATTTAAACAAAAAAATTTTAACAATTTATAACGGACAACATAATGGGCGCATGATAAAGAGACTAATATTAAAATCATATAAAATTATTGAAAACAAGAAAAAAATAAAAATGTTTCTTGTTGGTCTTATTTAGTATACATTCAAATTCATAATATTCTTTATTAAAATACTTTTTCGCAAGCACTTTAGCATCATTACATTTGATGTAGAGCTACCAGCTTGGAAGGCAGTTCTACCAGGAAGAGCTGGTAAGAACTCAAAAGTTGCTCTGTTCAATATAGATGTTAAAATTTAATTGTTTTTACAGCTACATACCTTAAATTTCTGAACTGGCGAATATAAAATACTAAGTTATATATTTGATATTTATGTGTATTTTAAATATCAAGCAAATCTATTGATATAGGTAGCAGAGTAGTTCTTCATAATAAAACACAAATAAGTAGCCTGTATAAAACCTAAACAAACTCACTTTTTTTCACATATGTTGCATACAAATGGGCGGTTTATACGAACATGCTTCTTTTTGTGAACTTCCAATTCTTCTATAGATAAAAATGAAGCTGGACAATTTGGACAGACTTGCTGCGGTAAGTCTGAATGTATGAGCTGAAATTGTGAATAAACTTTGAATATTTGTTGTTTTTTTTTACATAGAGATACAGAGAGAACGTAGTGTCAAGACAGTCTGTTCTCCACTTCTCGTCGAATTGAGTTGAGCTGAAGACACAAGTTTGCGCGATAACCACTAAAATAACCCCATTTATCGTATCGCCAGTCTTTCAAACACTCCCCTTAAAGCTGCGGACAGTACCAACATATTGGGCCTTAATATTTCGATTGACTGCCAATATCGCGCTCATCTGGAAAGCAAGACAAGACGCAAGGCTTTGCGTAGAGACGACTCCTCGCTATGTGTTCTCTACCGGATGTATCATGGGAGTGTTCTGAAGAACTGTTTGACCTGTTGCGTGCCGCCAAATTTTCTAAACGCACAGTACGTCACAAGCTAAAATATCATCCATACCACCTAGATACGTCGCACTTCACTACTGTGAGGTTTCATAGGAGCTTCCTTCCCTGCGCCACGGAACTGTGGAATGGCTTATCCGCGGTAGTGTTTCCAGGTCGATATGACATGGGTACTTTCAAAAAGCGCGTATATTTTCACCATAAAGCCTGGTACACATTGATCTCCTCTGTTGTTGGACGGGTTCGTGGGCGGCGGTAATCACTTACCATCAGGTGACCCGAACGTTCGTTTGCCTTGTCCTTTTCCATAAAAAAAAGATGCATGGTGATGAAACAACTTACTTTTTCATGTCTCTTAAGCAAGATGAGTCTTTTAAATTTCTTGCTACAAGCCACACATTGGAATGGTAATTCATCAGTATGACGCAGTAGATGTGTTGATAAATCATATTTTGTGAAGAATTTTCTGAAACAGTACAAGAATTGTTAAATTTATCGTAGCTAACTTACTGTAAATTTTATAACCTTAAAATTTTCAAACAATATATATGAATAAATGTACAATACATTTTGGAAAATTCATTTGTATATTTATTTTGGTTTTAGAAAAATATTTTTATGTATGAGACTTATGTATGAGCTTCAAATAAAAAATAATAGTGCAGAAACGCATTATTTATCACAATGTTTATTTTTAAATATTATTTAAATTTAATTTTAATGGTATTTAATAATTAAATATCATTAAAATTATCAGAGTTAAAAGTGAATAATAGTTTTTTTTATTTTACTTGTAACTAAATTATACTTACGCATCACACTGATCGCACTCCACTGTGCGTTCCCTGTGCTTCTGTGCTTTATGGAGCTCCAATAACTGTTGTAGAGGATATGTGCAATCACATTCGTCACAAGCCCAACAGCCATCTTCTAAGCCTTTCTCAACTGCATCTATTTCACGTTGCTCTGTTTCACAAAATATATAGTAATGTGACCATTGTGGTGCATATTACAATATCTAACTGTAAACGCGATAGCTGTGGATTCGAATCCGGCTAAGGGGAATAATTGTTTTCATTGCCTATCTCTGAGTAAGAATACAGAGTGCAGTTTTGAAGTCTCCCACTTAATTTACAATGTATCGAAAATGGGGCGGAAAGTTGAGAATGGAGTCTCCTAGACTCTTAGCACTAAGTTTCCTCTGCTTACCCCACTTGTAAATACAGAACATTAGTATGATTATTAATGTATTTTTGTTTCACAATAATATTATCAGACAGTGATAAAAAACAATAAATCCTTACCTGTTAAAATTATAGAAAAAAAAATGATTGAATTTTGAAATAAAGAAGAATATTTCATCACATGCACAACAAAATATGATTTTCGAATGAGTGACAAATAACAAAATAATAACATGCTACATACCATTGTCTCTTGACAGAATGAAACATTTCTACTTCAACTATACTTATATTTAAAAATATAAAATAAAAATATACATGAATTATAATTTTGGATAATAGACAATTGCAACATAAAATAACACTATTATATAGAGAAGGAGACATACACCTAATAGCTATGAACACACAAATTTTCTAACTATAATATAGAAATAATACAAATTATAAAAAAAACGTGTAAAAAAACAGCAGTAGCACACACAAATTACCTTTACCCAAAGGATCTTCCATTTCTTTGCTCTCTTTACTGGTAATAATTTTAACACAAGCTGTTTTTGTATCATCATCTGGACCATCTTCAATCTAAAAATAAATTATAATAATAATTATAGTAAAATTGTCTATTTTTTTTCAATGTAAACAGCAATATTCAATAACTTTATCAATGGTTTTGCATAATTAACTGTTTTTTTTATCTAATATTTATTTGAATTCTATTTTCAGATTCATGTGACTGGGTATTGAATCCACTATCACTGCCCCTGCGATACGCTTGTTTGAATATTACTGGAATTATTACAAAAAATATACTAAACATATTTTTCAAATATAGATCTAAATTCTAGCCTTATTTGCTTGTATATTATTCACATATCTATTGGTGTCACCTTTATATTGTAAACATTTCCGTCTTCTTCATCACTCTCTGAGTTATCATGAGAGGAAACTTGCACAGTAGCACCTTCTATAGTTTTGACAATATCAATTTCATTCATTTTATGATATACCTAAAATGTTATATGTAACATTAGGATTATTAGGATAAATGGATTCATGTATTTGTGTATATCATCATATTGCCTTAATTTTTATTACTGTACTTTATTAAATTTCTTTAAGAATATAAAAATTTCAACTTTTATTTCACATTTTGTTAAGCTTGTATAATTGATTACGAATTAATAATAATATATAGAAATTGTGGTTTTTTTACATTATTCAACAGATGTGCCTTTGTAGAATACCACTATTTTTGCCAAATGATTTAACTTTTTTACAATGTGTCTTTACATTTAGTGGGAAATTAAAAAAAGTTTTGTAATATGTTTGATGATTTCTTCAGATATAGCTGTTCATATTGCCCATTTTGTACTAGCATTGTGTTCAATACTTACTTTAGAAAGGATTGAGGGCCATGCAATTATTTCCATTGGAGAGTTATGTTGAATATACTGTAAAATTGTTTCATCAGCTTGGCGTACAATTCTCTTATATTCATAGAAAAGATTCATGAAGAATTTGCAGCGTTGACAAATAAATGAGGGCATTTTATCAGAGGGAAATATCTAAAAAAAATAAATTAAATTAGTAAATAATTTAGGGACAAGTGACACAACTCACTAGGTGGCGTTATTCATTATGATTAAACAAATTGACAGAAGACAATTAGTGAAAAAGGTAGATCTCGGACATGCATCTATCAACATATTTATCAACATTTATATTTATTTTATACGTTCATTCGTTGTTTAATTACATATTAGTCTTTGTGTAATCAATTAGACGTTAGGCGCCATTACGACATGTAGACAAAACCGTAGATTGTAGGTGGCGTCCATCATCCAGATTAATCACTTAAAAACTTATGCACTTGAAATATAACAGAAAATTATATTTTCACTATTACCTCAATAGAAACGCAAGACAAAATTTTCAAATGAAGATTTGGAGAATTCTTTCCTGAACGGTTTCTATCATACAAGCTCTCCAGTGTTTCATTTTGTGTTAGACAAAAGCGACACATTCTCACTAGGGTTAAAGACTCTTTCCTTTTCTCCATTATGAAGAATTATTTTTCTTAACTCCGTAAAACATAAATATTACACATAACCTCTCACTAATAACACTAGCATAAAAACACCTCACAAATATATGACATTAGCGCCACCACCGAAAAAATTGTCTAGTTTGTGGATGCGACGCTAACAATCAGCGCTCCTAGTGTCGAATAGCGACACTATTCTCTGCGAGCTTCTAAGTTACAAAATGAGTATTGACATCACTCAACAATAGATGGGACACCATTGTACATCGCCATTTTTAATTATTATTGTTTGCATTTCCGAAAACTTCATGTGTTGAAATAGCCGTTTTTTGAAAGACTACGCGAAGCTGCAATATGCAACACTTTGTTTTGTTTCTTTTAATTACGAGAATTTTTAATGAAGTTAATAAAGAATTAATGACACAAGCTTCACTGTAAGCGTGACAGGGTGTGTATTCTATGTGTGTCTAGTGTGGAACCTCCACACTAGAAAATGAAGTATTTTATAATTTCGTTTCTTCGCTGTGGTAACCAGGCAAAATATTGGTATACGGCATTGATTTCCGCTACTCAACACGCAATTGCAGCAAAATTCGGCGGAAAGTGGGGAACGTCCTATCCTGCTGTATGCCAGCCTAGTATAAGTATGTATATAAGTATGTGAGGTATACCTGTGGAATAATGTTGTTTATCCCGATTTACCACAGGAGTACTAGATATATATACTAGTGTATCTAATATAATTTTTTGTTACTCTGCACAAAGATAAAAGTTGTCAGGGCTTTATAATTTAGGTGTGCACAATAGTAGGGACCTCCAAGGCGACGCGTACCAGTGTGCCGCCGCTGCGCTGCTGTGTTAAGTTTCAACGGATGTGGCGTTGAGGACCGCAACCCAATATGCCATGTCTGTAACTATGTGGAATGTTCAAGGAGGTATGAAACAGAAAATTAATTATTTGATATGACGGTTGATAGAAACCTGTATGTTATTTGTGTGACTGAGACCCGCATTACTTACTAGGCTACAAATAGGCTATAATACAAAATGGACGTGGTTTGTCGTATCGCTGCCAGTATTAGAATTAACGGTGCCTTAGCAGCATTAACGAGATGTAAGCATAGCCGTTACGAAAAAGCATGGGGACCCATTTTAACTGGGTTTTACCTGATGACGAGATGCAATTTTCATTCATAAATTACATATCGATGAATAAAAACGGCATCCCAAGATTGATTTTAGACTTCAGAGCTATTTAATTCCAACGAACAAAGACTTCAGCATTATAATATTAGTAGGCAACTACCTATAGATAAAAAGTATATTAATTTTAATCTATGTCATTGAGTCTACGCTAACAAAGTCATGTCCATAACCCAGTATTGTATATTTGTGTCCATTTGAATGCATTTTTTAAGGTTATCTATAACAAATCTCTAATAATGATAAGGTCGCGTTTCCATAGTATATTTTTTTAACAAGTAAATACTGGTAGGTAGTCGGGAAAAAAGAGGTTAATAGGAAAAATACTGTTGTTTTGAATAGTAAAAACTTTATTGCACACAGAAAATATATATATATAAATAACAGAAAAAAAAACAATATATGTTTATAAAATGTATGCAAA
>FAPJ01002334.1:0-10907 GCA_001485985.1 Heliconius ethilla aerotome | reverse complement strand
GGTTTCATAACCGTTAACGGAAAAAAAACGATAACGCCCATCTCTACTAAGTTCCAATACATCCTGCTATTATGCTGATACAGCATGAATCTTATATTTTTATGTAGTAATTAAATATGCTTAGGTATCGGTAATTACAAATAATCTTAGAAGCTTAAAGATATATTGACATATTTGAGAAAGTAAAAATTAAGTACATACCTCCTGCAGAAATTCCAGATAAAATGTTTGGTTGCTCTAATTTATCATAATTACAACCTAATTTGTTAAATTTACTTGATGCAGTAGTAGTAATTTGTTTTATAACCACTGTAGGTGTTGAAGGATTTTCTGTCTGATATTCTGGTAGAGGCTTTGTTTGTATAGTTATAACATCTCCACATTTACATAATATTGGTTTCAAAAGTTCTATGATTTCACTACTTTGCAGTAAATTATAGTCCTTTATGGTAAAAACTAAATCACCACATTTTATTTTATACAAATTTGCAGCTGTTTCTGGGATGGAATTGACCAGTTTTAAATGATCTACTGGTTGTGCTTTTATATAATCTGAAAGTAATTTTCCTTCTAATATATATAGTATTTCAATACTATCTGGTATTTGTAAAGGTACTTTCCACTTCAAACTGAAAAGGTAAATTGTATTTACATTTAACAATTCTGATAATGATTCATGACAACCAAATCATGTCTGATAGATACAGTAGTAGTCTAGTAGATGCCATAGGCCTACTGGGGGTTCTGCCACCCAGCGCAGAATAAACGGACTTTTGTAATGGAGTAACGTACTTATAATCTTAAATTTGCAAGACATGGTGTGATCATGAAATAAAATAAAATACTCATCATTATAACAAACCTGTCTCTCTGATTGTCAGTAATTATTTCATCCCAGTCTTCCCAAACACTCCTACTAACTGGTTCAACAATTTCTCCAAATGTTCCCATTACTATAAAACGTAAAATATTTGAAATGTATCGTTCGTAGATATTAATCAAAATTTCTAATATATTATACGGCTATATTTATTTGTTTATTACTAATGTGATAATGTCATAATTTTGAAATTGAAGTGACAGATATTCAATGACTTGATATTTTTGAGAATTCTACAATAAACAACTAAAAATAATGTCAATAGTGTTATTTTTTCTAATACGTGTTGTTTTTATAAAATGTGTTTTTTAATGTCGTTTACGAATTACGATATAGTTTTTTAATTATTTTATTTTAATTTATTTATTGAAACAAAATTTATCGATGTTATAGTACTATTTCTTTATCGATTATTAAATAAAAATAGAATTTGGATTGGAATTTAAATATTTGGACTTTTATTCGTGTTACCAAAGAAGATAATGATAACTTTGATTAATGAAACTATTATTTCACTTAATTTCTTGATATTTTCTATTTTAAGTTATAATAATTATTACGTTTAACCAACACTACAATGGCATACAATCGATAGTATGTATAATCGATACGGTTCAGTCAATGTTCTATTGATATTGTATTCATTTTTATTAAGAAATAGTATATACTTTTTAAGAATTATTTTACCTTTTATCTGTTAGTAGAAATAAATAATAAAAAAAATCAAATGTATATTAGGTAAAAATTTCAGAGACTTCTAGTAACACTTAAATTTCAAAAATAACAATATGGCAGATATGGCAAAAGTATAGCTTCCAGTCATTTTTGCAAAAATTAAAATTACCATAAGTAACACAGTATTCTCTAAAATATTATGGTAATAGAACTTTACATCGTGTTTATTGAACTCATAATTGCAAATAGATCTTACCAACAATGTTAAAGGTACGTCATTAAATTCCACCAAAAAGTAACACAATTCCTAATTTTGAAGGTAACTTATTTACATTAAATTTTTCAGGATAAAGGACAAGTTACATTTGAGGACAAATGGCCATCCATGCGTCCTATAGTTTTAAAATTGCTTAAACAAGAAACAGTAACACAAACGGAATGGCAAGATCTTTTTGTAGCTGTACACTCAGTCTGCTTATGGGATGATAGAGGTCCACATAAATTAAGAGATGCACTTCAACAAGATATAATGATGTATATAAAACAGGCTCAAGCTCGTGTACTGGCGCAACGTGAAGATCAAGCACTTTTAAAGGCTTATATAGCCGAATGGGGAAAGTTTTTTACCCAGTGTAATTATCTACCCACACCATTTCGCCAATTAGAAAATTCCATTAATAATATAAGCAAAGGTACAAGTTCTAACGCATCAAATTCCCAAAAAAAGAATAATAATAATAATATTGAAGATAGTTTAGTTCGAAAGTTGATGTTAGACTCATGGAACCAAAGTATTTTTGTGGATATTAAGCAGAGATTGCAAGATTCGGCCATGAAATTAGTACAAGCTGAAAGGAATGGAGAATCGTTTGACTCACAACTTGTTATAGGTGTAAGAGAGTCATATGGTAAGTGTCTTTACATGGTATTATTCATTACTTAAAACAAATAAGAACCTGTATATTAATATATTTATGCAATGTACTTAATGGAAATCTAAAAATAATAATAAAGATATTATTATTTCTTTTTGTTATCTAAACTATTTGATGTGGTATTGGTATTTGAAAATTGTATGCAAATTTTTCTTTCCCCTTATTTGTGGAGTTTGTTGTAGCATTGTTATTCTCAGATAAAAAATATATTTCCTTATAATATTGTATAATGCAACATGTCCATAGATATATGGACACTATTACTGCAACCCAACAACTGGTGCAACCCAACAATTACTAGAAGAAGCTCTCTTGAAGTTTTTTTATTTATTTGAATTGTTTTACACCACTGATATAGTTCTTTTTTGTACTTCAATTTTTACTTTTTTCTTAAATTTAACAAAAATGTGAAAATTGTCAACACAGCAAAGTTTTCCATGAAATTAATAATTTATATAACACTAAGTGATTGTTTAAGAATACTAGACAAGACTTTATTGTAATATATTTAATAAATGATTTGGGGGCTGGTAGAGCTCCTAAAAGTCAATTTGATCTTCTTCTCGAGGAAATGAAATATTATATCACATTTTTTGAATGAGAATCGAAACCGCGACCTGTCGCATTTACAGTCACACACTTGTGCCCCTGCACCATGATATTCTTTTTTTAACATGGTTTTTTTTAATGATTTCCATTATGTAAATTATCTTATTTTTGTTAATAAATACTAAACAATTCAATTGACAGCAGAACATCATGATTGCATAAATGTTACTTTTGCATTATGCTTAATGGTACACCAAAAATACCAGGTAGTTCTTAATTTGTTTTGAGTAGTATAGATTTGTGAGCTATAAAACATAAATTATTTATTTAATAACAAAATATATTATTAAACTATATTTTTATTTTCAGTTAATCTGTGCTCAAATTCTATTGATAAATTACAAATATATAGAGAGAACTTTGAAGCAGCTTATATGCAAGCAACAGAAGAGTTTTATAAATTAAAAGCGAGTGAGCACTTGTTGTCTAATGGAGTACAGTCTTATATGAGATATTCAGATCAAAGACTCAAAGAAGAAGAGGCTAGGGCTCATAGATACTTAGAACCGGGCAGTGGGAGTGTCGCGTCACTCACTCAGTGTTGTGAAAAAGTCCTCATTGGAGAACATTTACCCACATTGATCGCTGAAAGTGCACCTTTAATAAAGGCTGGTGAGACTGAGAAGCTTCAAATGATGTTTCGTCTCTTAGATAGAGTTCCCGAAGGCGTGACTCCTATATTAAGAGACTTAGAAGCTCATATTGTATCTGCTGGCTTAGCGGATATGGTCGCGTCAGCCGATATCATTACCACGGATTCTGAAAAGTATGTGGAGAGATTGTTAGATCTGTTTAAAAGATTTAGTACATTAGTTAAAGACGCTTTCATGGATGATCCTAGATTCCTCACTGCTAGGGACAAGGCTTATAAGTGTGTTGTGAATGATACTACGGTGTTCAAATTAGAACTACCATCCTCAGCCTTAATAAGAGGAAGTAAGGGCACAGCTCCCGAAAGCAAATGTCCGGAGCTTCTTGCTAATTACTGTGATATGTTGTTACGTAAGACACCTCTTAGTAAAAGATTAACTAGTGATCAAATAGAATCCAGATTAAAAGATGTTTTATTAGTACTAAAATACATTGAAAACAAGGATGTCTTTATGAGGTACCACAAAGCACATTTAACGAGACGCCTGATATTAGACTCTAGTGCTGATTCTGAAAAAGAAGAAGATATGGTTGAGTGGCTTAGAGAAGTTGGCATGCCAGCTGATTATGTGAATAAATTGGCCCGCATGTTCCAAGATATTAAAGTCAGTGAAGATCTTAACACACAATTCAGGGGTGAAACTACAAGGCATGATGCTATTAATATCAAAATTCTTAATGCAGGCGCTTGGGCCAGAGGGTCAGAGCGAGTTACTGTAAGTCTTCCTTTAGAATTAGAAGATTATATACCAGAAGTAGAAGAATTTTATAAAAAGAAACACTCTGGAAGAAAGTTGCAGTGGTATCACCATATGAGCAATGGTACTATAACATTTGCCAATTCAGTCGGTAGATTTGATTTAGATGTAACCACTTTTCAAATGGCTGTCCTTTTTGCTTGGAATCAAAGACCAATGGAGAGAGTCACTTACGAAAACTTAAGACTAGCTACGGAATTACCTGATCCAGAACTAAGAAGGACTTTATGGTCATTGGTTGCATTTCCTAAATTAAAACGTCAACTGCTGTGTTATGAGCCTCTCGTTCAAAATCCTAAAGATTTTTCAGAAAATACAATATTTTGGGTTAATCAGGAATTTGCCCTTATTAAAAATGGGAAGCCACAAAGAAGAGGGAAAATTAATTTAATTGGAAGACTTCAACTCAGTACAGAACGGTCACAATTAGAAGATAATCATTCCATTGTGCAACTAAGGATTCTTAGAACACAAGAAGCCATCATTAAAATACTAAAGATGAGAAAGCGCATCACAAACACTGCTTTACAGGTTGGTATTACTATCATATATATTTTATATGTAAAATTATTATCTAAACATGAATAATATATATTTTTTATAAATAGAGATGAAAAATTATACAGTTTAAAAGAGGCGCGGGTTACCGTTACGTTTAATTTTAGTCCCGTTACGTTTAAAAATTTATACATTTTTAAAGACAAATAAGTTGCCAAATATTAATAAGAACTACATTCATATTAATATTTTTTAATTCTAGTCTGTTATTAACTTATTTTTTTACGTTTAAACTGTTTCTTCACACCCCTTTAACAACATAAATACGTTAGTGCGCGGTTTCCAAGAGGTGCAGGTTCGAGACCTGCTATCTTTATAAATTTTCTATACCATTGTTATTTTCGGGATGATATAAATTTTATTTCAGCTTCACGCCACATACATGGGTAGGCAGAAGGAGCCTAACTCCTCTCCCCACATTCCGAGGTGTTGGGTGCTGAGTGGCGGAACTCAATGCCGCGCAAAAGCTCTTTGAAAATATTATATATTTCATTTCTTCGAGAGGGCGGGATTGAACCCATAACCTGTCTCGGTCAGTCACATGGTTGTGCTCCTGCGCCACGACTGGCCTCAAGCACACAAGCTTTCATTCAGTACAAAAACCTTCAATTCTTCACATTTCAAAATACAATATACAAACAATTTTGAAACTGCTTTTTTAATAATTTGTGTTAAATTGCAAAGAAAATATTACGTCACACGAGGACGGAGGAAAGGTCTAAAATCATTAATTTAGTGTGACATTTTAATTTGTAATTATGTTTCTTTTCAGAGTGAACTTGTCGAGATATTAAAGAATATGTTCCTACCTTCGAAGAAGATGATCAAAGAGCAACTAGAATGGCTGATTGAACACAAATATATGCGTCGTGACGACGAGGATATCAACACCTTTATATATATGGCCTAACAAGCTGATAAGTAACTCTGATGTAAATGAACAAATGAAATAAATTATTTACTCCTAATATCTATATTTTTTTTAATAAAACACTTTTTAACAATAAGTTTTTATTATTATATATGATGGATTATAAAAGACAGGCATTGTATTTAGTTCTTTCCAGGTTCAATAGTTTCACCTCCTTGGATCTGTCCCCAACCAATCAATCTGTAAATTAACAATTATATATAGTTTTATGGAAAAAAAATATATCTTATTTATAAAATAACTAACAAGTAATGTTCTTAAGCCATTGCGGCACAATGGCAGTGTTAAATAGTAATTGGGACTTTATTAAAGGGGATATTTTTTCCCTGTAGTATATAAGAGTGGTGAGGTGTCAACTTCTGCTAATCAAAACGGAATGTCAATTGGAGAACAGGTATATTAACATTTAGTTCTGCTACGTTGTAAATATTGGGTCTGAAAATAAGCAATGATTCTATACGGGCCATCCATAAATGAATGTGACACCAAATGACAAAATTAAAGATGTCCCCCACCTCTCGCCACCAAATGTTACATTTTATTGATCTCTCTATTTATCTCTTATGGATTATCCTATAGAAATCGTATCGTGATGGCACAGCAATGACTATAAACCCGATAGTTTTAGGTTTGATTCCCACTTAATATTTTCATTTCCTCGCTTTGGTAACAAAACAAATCGCGACGTTGAGTTCCGTCTTAACGAATCTAACGCGCAATATCTCGAAAATTCGGCGGAAAGTGGAGAACAGAGTGTCTTAGTACTAGGTTCCCTCTGCATACACTGTTGTTGGCGGAATACAGTGTGAATAAAAAAAACATATAAATAAGCAAAAACAATGACCTCCAGTGGTTTTCAACTCTTCTACTCAAAGCCACCTTTTCTCCTATCTCAGTACAGACGGGGCTCGTGAGGGCTATTTTCGCCAAGTCAGCCTTCGTGGCGATCACCCTTCCACCGGTGCTGAGAGACCCGATGTTAACAAGCAATGCCTAGAACAATGCAAATAAACATATATTTACTTTCGAGGCCGCTAAGGGACCACACCGTTTGTGAGTTAGATTTCCACTCCGGAAGAAAATAATATATTATTTTCTTTGTTGGCTATTATTTTCTTTTTCGTGCTCTGAAAGACGGCACGGCATTAAGTGTCGCCACTAAACGCGTGTTGTCTTGATAATTGTACGAGGGGAATGAAGTGTCTTAACTCTAGGTTTCTTTTGCCTACCTCTGTATTATTACCAACAAAAAATTGGGACTGAAACATAAAAAAAAAACACCGGACAAGCGTGAGTCGGACTCGCCCACCGAGGGTTCCCATACAAAAATTGGAGTTCTGGAGCTTTTTCTGAAATTAAGGCTTAGCTTAGCCAGAGATCTTTCATCTGATACTTCACTTGAACTAGCGTCTATTATTTTTTAGTATTTAACCACATATAAATAGTTTCAGATTTTTTTCGTTGTGTCTATACGTAGTAATGAATCTACGTATAAATGCAGCTAGCTGGCAAATTTTAAACTCTAGGTCAACCGGAAGTACCCTATAAATTTTGATTCCCTTTATAGTGTCGAAATACGCGTTTTTTGCGATATAAACGGCCATATCTTTTTTCTAACTAAATGTACAGACGGACAACAGAATGTTCTTATAAGGGTTCCTTTTTGTGTTCCTTAAAAAGTACGGAACCCTAAAAATACCTTTACACGAAAAGATCAGTATAAAAGTAAAGGCGTCTCCTTGTGGAAAATACGCTTGTGGGATATATACAGTAGAAACTCAACTATCCGGCCGTCAGTTATACGGACTCGCGATTATCCGGACCTCCATAATTATTTTATAGAACCTACTACAATGAAACCTAAGAAAATTGAAAAGTACCTACGTATGTAATTTATTTGTGTATAAATCGTATGTTGAAAAATGTCAATAACTTAATAAACGTTGATTTTCGTTGATATGTACCTACTTGTTACTTTTAATAGACATATAACAATTTTGTGCGATTTATCATAACTTACCTCAAAAAATATATTCTACATTTGTGTTTTTAGAATTAGTCACATTTTAAACAAAAATTATTTCAATAGATCGAATTAAAAAAAATTACATATGCAATGGTTATTATACGTATATTTTCATGCACAAACCAGTTTTTATGTATATATTCGATTATCCGAATGACTAACGACAAGAATTAGTCCGGTTAACCGAGTTTCTACTGTAGTGTGAAACTACAGTCTTGTTTCCTCACCTCATTCCTAGTTAGTTTTTGAACCTTAGCGGCCTTCTTATCTCCTTCCGTGCGCACTCCTAGCAACCGCTTGAGGAGATAGTATGACACTTCAAGCTTCACGAAGATACCTGGCAACGCTCCGACGGCGCCAAGAACCTGAAAGCAAATTGGTCAAAAATTGCCATTCATTTATAAAAAACTAGAGAACCTCGCTTGCTGTATACAACTGTGGCAACGTGTATGTTGTTGTAGGGTGGTGTTACGGACTTTATATAATAATATAATATAATTTAATGATTTTTTGTAATCTGTGGTAAACAGTGTTGGTTTTACATTTATATATTTTGTTATATATGTTGTTGTTCTTTTATTTATGTGTATGTGCACTGTTTGTTTATCCCAATAAATTAAAAAATATATATCTATGCATAAAACATAACATATCAGCAGTCGGCACTCCTTTTCTATAACTGTACTGATGTAACACAAAGCAGAAGAGTTTGTTTAAATGCTAAGATCTCTTGATCTACTGGTCCGATTTACTTTTTTTTGTTTTGTATGAAGGCTGCATTCTTCGGCACTGCTATTATAGGCTATATAACATTACGGTGTAAGTCTTAGTTAGCCTTAAATAAGGAACACCATCAAATTCCTTTAAAATTATTTTAAGTGCGTGCGGCGCATCCGCGACAGCATATATCTCTTATAAATAAGTCATACTAAACCATTTTGTGACAAAAAATAATTGAAAATTGTAATGTGATATTCCATCGACTTTTATTTCACTTGTACATTGAAAACTTACAAGCGAAAGTTATTTCATCATGAAGGAAATTTGATGATAATAATCTTATTAAATAGCATGTAATTTATGCGTATACTTTAAGAGAAAATATAATGTAATTATGCGGGCAAAGCCGCGTGTGGGCCGCTAGTAAACTATAACTGTCAAATTTTATGTTCTTTTGTCTGCATTATATTCATAAAAAGAGCTAAAGATTTTTTGCTTCACATATTAAAATAAAGATAAATAAATACCGTATCGCGGTGGCAGTGCTAACCCTGCTTGACTATAAAAGCGACAGTTGCGAGTTCGATTTCCATTTGGGGAATAAATTATTTTTATCTTTTCGTTGTAGTTAGAAGACACTTTTTTCAGGGGTTTTCCTACCTACCACACTAACACGTGGAATACAAAATACTAAAAGGAATACACAGTACCTGCCCCACGAGGCGGTCGGCGCGGCACAGCGTGGGCTCGATGCGCGTGCCGACGCCGATGAGCCCGCCCGGCACCGCGTACTGCAGCTCGTTCTGCTCCGCGAACAGCGACACGATGCGCGAGAAGATGGGCCGGCACGTGAGCCGCCCCTCCGCGTCCTTGCTCACCAGCCCCGGGCGCACCTCAATCTCCATGCCCACCGCCAGCACGCCCTGAACACCCGTGTATGTTAATATTGTATATATGGTTGCAGCAGTAAGCAGTATAGTATTTTTTGTAGGTAAAAAAACACATATTTTTTTAATTACGGACAAATAACAAAATGTGATATACATATCTACATACCTGTAGTATTGAGCCGCCGGCCACGCCGCCGCGCAGGTCGTCGACCTCGCAGCCGGGCTTGTTGACGTCGAAGGAGCGGATGACGATCATGCGCGGCGGCGACGTGAAGTCGCGGATGGGCACCGGGATCTTCTTCATGACGTACTCGCACAGCACCTGTGTGCGTACAAACACATTCGTACAATCCTCTTTACAAATATTTGTGACGTGAAGTAAAAGCATAGTTTTAACTAGTCTTTAAAAACCTGATACAATTAACACAAAAGAGATTTTGATAACAAGTGTTTTTTGTTACCAACAAAATAAATAATAAAATTAACGTTGTAAAATAAAATGCCACTTGTTAATTTGCACACAGACACTAACCTATCAAAACATCGCACACGCCTCATTAACGAAATAGATTCGCAGGTATTGGCGGTGAAGTTGAAAACGTTGAAACTGATGGCGAATCTTGATTAATTTTTTTATGTAAATATGTTATATGAGTTTGAAATATTTTACTCTATATGCCGTTCCTGTGAAAGGAGCGCAGACGATTCCAATAAAGTGTCTGTCTTCGTCAAAATAAATGTCTTTTCAAGTATCTACATATAGTTATTTACCCGATACTAAAACTAAAACACAAACAAATAATTTTGTCATTTGTGTCTGTCTTTCTGTTTGTCGGGGCCAATTTTCGGAACAGCATTCCAGAGGGAATCAAGCGCTAACAGAGGCAGAGGCCTATCCTGCTAAATGCAGGATAGAGCGTGAAGCTAAAAAAATATGTCATATTGTTTACCTCAATATTATATTTAAGCTGAGCAGATATGGGTATGACGGGGGCTCCCTCGGCGACCGTTCCTTGGACGAACTTAGTTATTTGCTCGTGTTGTTCTTTTGCTTGGCCTTCCTTCACTAAATCTATTTTGTTTTGTAGTATAATAATATGCTTCAATTTCATAATCTCTATGGCAGCCAAATGCTCACTAGTTTGAGGTTGAGGACAGGATTCGTTGCCTGAAATATTTATGATTGTTAGTGTTAAGTCGTCATGTCGCAGCGACAAAAGGGTGTGGCTGTAAACCGACGGTTATAGGTTCGATCCCCACCCGAGGAAGTGAAA
>FAPJ01002320.1:1048-16583 GCA_001485985.1 Heliconius ethilla aerotome | reverse complement strand
ATTATATATTTTTAAAAAATAAAATAAAGGGTAAAAAGATTTGTTAAGCCTGTTTTTATCGTACACCCGTTATTGAGGATTTTTTCATATATATTTATAAGCCACGAGTTATCTCTGTCAATATATTTGATATTTAATTGCTTTCGTTATAAGAAATCGATAGATAACCGATAAAAGATTTAAAAATGAATAAATTTGCAACTTAAACTGCATATATTAACGAGGCAATTCACGTTATTTTCCAATTAACTAACATTTTATTATTGGTAGCGTAACTCAACGCCGCACAACAAAAGGCACATCAAATATTAAACTCGCTCTTAACGTCCAACAAATTGTTCTTGCCACAATTAAAAATATTATTTAAAACATCTTTTTTAAAAAATCGGTTAGAATTTTCTTACTCACATGAAGTCCCACGTATAAAGAATTACTTATGCTAGCCATATTTTTATATTATTCTAGTATTTACATTACATTGCGGCATAGTCGACATTAATAAGAACATTCACTGCACCTAGCTCGCTGTGGTAATAAAATTGCGAATTTTATAGCCATTGAAATAATCACGATATTACCATACTAAAGGACATCTCACACTTTACGGATGTATCTAAATATCTATCTATATCTATCTATATTTATAAGAAAATCGTAATTGATCGGTGTATGTACATAGATATATAAGAATTAATGCTGTCGATGGCATTTTATAGGGTAATTCAAGTAAAAACATAGTTTTTTTTACTGTTTGTTTGAGAGTTTGTTCACACTAATCTCAGAAACTGCTTAATTGATTCAATTGCGTTTTCATTATTGTATTCTAACAAGCTTCCCGTTACCTTTAGTGTTTTTTATATTTCGATTGGTTTATAAGTCAAATAGTAACACTATTTTACCAAAATAAATAAATTGCTATTTTATTCAATTAAGTACTTTTAATTTAAAACTAGCCGTCGCTTGCAATTTTGTTTCCGTGGACTTTAGGACGTAAAATGGAAAACTCTATTTCTTCCCGTTTCTGTAGCAATGTTGAGAAATCCTCTATAAGTCCTCCCCTATACTCCCTAACCTACCTACATATTAAATTTCAAATTTCTAAGTCCAGCAGCTTTGTGCGTTGTCAGTGATAATTTAAAGATTTTACAGGAGATTAGCGTATTTTTTATTTGATATCTTTAATTTGGCTTAGGTGTTTTAAATTGATATTTTATGACTTTTGGTTGGAATTATGAAAATTTACACACAGAAAATTGACAGGAAGCGTGGGTTTCTAATAAATTTCATACGTTCAAATAAGATGCCATTTTGTATTTAAATAATTTGACTAAGCCTTTGATTGGAAATCCTAGTGTCAAATAACTCTACCTACCTAACTAGGTTTTAGGTATTTTTTTGTGGAATTTGAATTCGTTACCTACGAATGACTTAATATGTAAATTAACTACGAAGAAACAGGTTATTTTAGTAAATTTTCTCATGCGACAAATCTTAAGATATATCTTAAGTTGAGAAACATCGAGGATCGTTATAAGGATGCAGATGTGTTGGCGATATAATGATAACTGCATTCTTATGACCAGTGAATAACTTAAAATGGTCAGTTGCCTTGTATTGCCAGATTAGTTTGGAGTACTGAACGGTAGTAGTGGGTTCTTTATTGTATGAAATTGTATGAAAATTAGTTTATACGACATCGTGGTATACTCATTCATAGATTGAGTGCAATATTTTGCCACAACGAAGAAATGATAATATTTAATTCTACCAAGTGGAAATCGAACTCATAGCGTTGACAGTCAGACGCTGTTCTATTGCATTACGACAGCTCCATGAAAAAATTGGCATAAATATCGTAAATAACTTTAAAAATATCTGAATTTGAACCTGCTCCTACCACCATCATATATAAAATAAAATAGACAAAAAAACGGCTGTTTTACTTATATTTTTATCAAAGAAACACGTCACAACCACAACACATTTGGGATGTAAGCGAGCAACGGCACTTTATCGTTTTAGGTTAAGTGCATGGAATATCATCATCATGATGATGCAGGAAATAATGGTCGTAGGTTCAAATTGCGTTTATTCTGTTCTCATTAGACTATGTGTGGCGTTGGGTTCCGCTCAATGTTTCATTTATGTTAGATGGATGGAAAATGAAAAATGGAATGTCTTAGCAATATGCTCTTTTTGCCTATACTGCATAATGAGGGAGATGTATGAAGGTAAGATATTTACAATACAATTTTTGCCGATTATAGCAGGTGGGTAGAGCAAGCATAGTGTTAAGACATTCCGTTTTCCTCTTTCCGTCCTCATTACCACATTTTATCATTTACCCCAGCGGTTAGAACCAGAACCCAGAACCTATCTAAACCGAAAGTTGTACAGACGTAGGAGAATGTGTCAGAGTGATAGTAGCTATATAGAAAGAGTGCAAGATGCTAATAATTTTAAAAAAATCATTAAATTAATAAGTACTACAAAATCATTAAACTAATAACATATAAAGGTGCATGTATATAACGCGTTATGTACAACGGGTCGTCTAATAATTTAATTATAGAAAAAACACAGAAAAAAAAACACTCACCAATTATTTACTTGTAGTATCGTTAACCCTGTATCTTGTGCCAATTGCTTCTTTTGATCTTCCGAAGGATACGGATGCTGTAACAAAACAATCACTATGAGACAAATTCAATTCAATTCATTTCGGCTAATCTAATTTCGTCTGCTTTGTATGGCAATTTAAATAAAATTGCCTTTTGGATTTCTTTAGAGATCTATTATTGGGATTGAGTTTGTGTTAGCTTGTACTCTTATTTTGTTTACAGTTTTAAAAATAATTATGTATGTATGTGTAGTGTATTGATGGCAGCGTAAATTTTCAATTCCACTACGATTATATGATTGGTAGTTCGATTCTTGTTGAGGTAAACTATGAATGAAAAACATTGAAGTAAAGCAATAAACGATAGCTTCACATTGTATCCCGTATATGACGGGAATAGCATAGAGAACCTATCCTATTCCCTAAAAAAAGTCTAAAAAATCGTCTTTCTGAAAGAGGATCGAACCCACTACCCTCACGTTTAATTTTAATTTCTCCAAACAAATATCAAGATCATTACTTTAAAAAGCACTTAGAAAAACATAGAAGTATCTACACGAACGACACGTTCCTATAGAGCCTATAGCCATCTAATGACATTGGTTTCCGAGGGAGGGTCCCACGAGAGGGAGTTCCGTTACCCGGCAGTGTAAATTATTTACCTGTTAGATGCCCCGGTCGATACTGGACAAGTTTATTTTATAACTTGTTTATATAGTTTATATGGGAATTAAGTAATATTATAGGTTGTGTTTAGTGGATTTGAACTAGCTGCCTTTCGGTGAGAAGGACTAAATTTTTAGTCTTTTATTGAACTGTTATAGTCCTACGGTATCATTTAATGTTTTAAAATGTTATATCAATTCACGTGGCATTAGGTTAGTTGTGAGTATTTTTTTTAGCTTCTCGCTGTACCCTGCACAAAGCAGGATCAGTAGAGGGAACCTGGGAACCTAATGTTAAGATACTACGTTCCCCCGTTATCGTGAAGTTTTTATGATTGTAAAGTATTTAGTAACATTCGCAAGGTCAAGATGAATCGATTGGTGTAAATATTTTCAAAATCGACCATCTTTTCTCAATTTGGTATCTACAATGGAACAAACATACATACATACACATATTATCATACAAAACAAACACCCAATACAATTACAACATCGAATTTCCTCAAAAACATCACTTAAACTTATCCTTTAGCTTTTAAAACACACAGTGTGCCCAGCGCGTGTATAAATCTTATTGTGGCAATAAATAAAAATGTAAAGGCGACACCAGATCCGACCGATAGTGCGGGTTCCCAAAGAAATTGATACGTCACGTTGGTGCGTGCGCGTCTGACGTGTGCGCATAATGTGTTGTGTGGACGCGCCTTTATAATGATTTAGTTGGCCGGCGTAAGAATTAATGGTGGATAAGCTGGTGAAGAACAGCTTCTTATCATGGTGAAATATTCTAGTGAGTTGGGTGTGACACCTTAGGAACAGTGAGTGTATGTTTGATAGTTACAAGTTCGATTCTTTATTGGAATAAAGTGATTCATATTTTAGGGTAGAGGGAATGTAGTTTTAATTTAACCAGAATCTCACTACTAAAATTATTAAATTTGGGCAGAACTGGACAAAAATGATCTTCCTTTACGCTGCATCTCGAATTTGCAGGATATCCAACAATTTCCCAGATATTGCCTGTTGAGTGGCGGAACCCAACGCCGCGCGACGAATAAAATTAAATACAATTCTCTAACCAACCAAAACACATGAAGTGCACTCGTGTTTACAATCATAGTGTACAGAAAGCTTTATTATGATTTACTCTTACGCGCTGAGAATAAATGGGGTATGAGCCACCATGGGCGATATCTCGCCATATCACTTGTATGAACAATGCATCAAAACGTTATATTACTGGTAACTTGGTTTGTATAATATTTATTTTAAATTATACTTCACTCTTGTTTTTGCAACTTTGAGATGTAAAATAGAAAATTTAGTATTTTCCGTTTTCGTAGGAATTGCGAGGAAATCTTTCAGTGCTTTTCTCTCTTTGTTTTAGCTTCACGGTATACCTCAGCAGGGTAAGCAAAAAGAACTTGGGAACTTAGTATTGACATTCTGATGAAGGCACTTTCGTTCCCCATTTTCCATGATAACTATCTAGATTTCAGCTTAATCGGACCCTGGGAAGTCAAATGACTTTCAATACATTTTTACTTTTACATTCTAGTACAATGAAAGAAAAAAAAAATTAAAAGGCATAAATTACAATAATATATAAGACAAATTTCCAAACGATCTTGACTCTCCCATACACTAAAAGCAGTCACGTTGAAAATGACACTCCAAGAAATCGCAATAGAATGTGGGGAGCGGGTTACACCTATTTTATGTGTCGTAAAGCAATGATCTCTTGTTTATTTCGACTTCCGTAAACCTTGTTTCAGTGTAAACTGGCATATGTATAATAAATATATATTTAATTAATAGGATATTTCAATATATTTTAATTTAGGATAGTTTGTCCTAAGAATAATGATGAAATCAAGTGGTTTGAACGTTTTAGAAGATTTAGAAGCATTAGCTTCTTTTCAGTGTCTTGAGATATTTACAAACACTACGATAAATAACAGCGCAGGTTTTCCCGGCAAAGTAGAATATTATTTTAGAGACATTGCCTGGTGAGTAGCGGAACTGAACACTGCGAACGCGCTACCAGGGAAAACGAAACTAAATTAAATATAATCATTCATTCGAGTGGAAATCGAACCCATAACTGTCACATGTACAGTCAGATGCCGCTAGTCCACAACCTCTCGACAGAATAGAAAAGCGCAAAATATAACTGTTAGACATATCACTGTTTATTGAAGAACCTCAACTGACAATATTTCTTAAGAGCGAAATAACTCTCTAGTGGATATTAAAAGAGTTATAAAAGGGAAGTAGAGAAATAAAATGGACATTTCTTCGTTATGTTACGAGTGTGTTACATTCTGCTATGGGACACCTTAAGCTTGAGATTTTTCTATACAATATACTTGAAGGCAAACTTATTATTATGAGCAATTTCTTTATTTTTTTAAGCTTTATGGTGTATCCTACTTTATAGCTGTAATCTAGTGTTACGACCCTCCCTTCTCTAATTTCCATCCAATTCTTCGAGATATGTTAAATCAGAAAGGTTCCCTCCTAGGTTCCTTCAGCGTGGAGATTAATAAAAAAAATTAAACCAATCAAAATCAAATGCTAGAGCTAGTTAATTCTAAGCAAATCAAAGACAGTCGACTGTCGATCTCAATAAAGTTTCTAAGAAACACTCGTTGCAATTGCTAAAACCAAGTTGGTTTAATTCACTTAAAGGAATTAGAACACTTACTGTATGACATCACTTCCCTTTCAGTGAGAATTGCGTCACTACATTTGTTTATGATATCAATATTATATGAGATTTTAGTTAGTATAGTTTATATTTTTGATCTATTCTGTCCGTGGCTATAACCGAAATTAGCTATGATATAGGGACGGACTGACAGACAAGACGAATCTATATATATGGGTTCCGTTTTTGCCATTCGTCTACGAAACCCTAAAATGAATAGCGGAGTGATTGCAGTTTTGGTTCTTTACATGAAATACAGAGTGGTTTAAAAAAGTACTTTTTCATTAATCTAGTAAAAAAAACGAATAAATATGACCATAAGTTATTTATTAAGCACTTTTTATTCTAATTTTAATTTCTAATTTTAATCTAAAATTTATATATATTTTTTTAATTTCCAATAGCGACTTCGAGTGTCTTATCTCTAGGTTTCCATATTTCCTCTGCCTACCTGATGTACGGGATACACATTATAGCCGTCGAAAATCGAAGCTAGAATTACTCAGGTATGCTATAGATCTTATGTAAATATGTATATAGAAAGCGCGGGAGGTCCGCCAGTTTATTATTACAATTGATCGGCGCACCGCTAATGCATTATACAGGATGTTTACGCGTATTGAAAGATGGGAGCGATGAAGTAATTATAAACCTATGATTGATTTTGTATGTGATTTGCTGAACGGGAATGTAAACTTGGAGTTGTGTATGTTGTGATTGTTGTCTTGTTTTGCTCTAGTACGACGGAAGATGGGTTCGATGGTCGGTTTGTGTAAATTTAGTTGATAAGAATTGATATTTCAAGTCAATGAAAGTTTGACTTTTTTATTTTAATAATTTGTTGGTTAAAGCTGAAGGAAAGCCTAAGTATGACAATTATGCTAGAGCGAAGAAATTATAATAATAAATATTTTATTCCTTGAGTGAGAATCAAACTCACAATCGACGTGTCTACAATCACACGCTGTCACTGCGCCACAACGGTATCATATTTCTAAATTTCAATACATCAAATTTGTCTTTTTTTCCCGCTTCCTCACCCTTCACAACTCTAACTTTAAACTCTAGAACCCCTCGTTCCTCGGAGACGCATTTTTGTTTCAAAATCACCGGCATAAGGCAAAAAAATATTATGTAGCGGGACGCTGTACGCCACATACCGTTAGGGAATACTAGTGTTGATATGAATTTTTCAACACAGGCGTTCTTTTTGACATTTTCTTTTATATTTTCTTCCAACATTACGAATTTTAGTTGCTATTCCTTTGGAAAGATTTATCTTTATTTTACTTGATACTGGTGGTTCTATATATTTAACAATTTCTCTGTCAATATGGTACTCGTATTTCAATAATAACCAAATAGTTTAATAACCAATATTATAAGATGACAAAATCTCCAATGATTAGAAATAGGATAACCTTTTAGAACGCTATCCAGTACAGACTAAGAAAGTGCGCAAAAAGTGGAAAAAAGAGTGAATCAATATTCCTTTCTATACAGAGTAAGTGTTCACTTAGAAGCACTACAACTATAAAAATTTCAATTTCAAGTAAAAAAAGACTAAGACCGCTAAACTCTGACACCATCCACACAAATCTCCATACATCTCATCCATTGATTAAAGCACCTACAAATATATTGTTTCTCCTCTCAGTTGCCATACAAAAACAAAATTTATAGTAGCGCGTATACGAAATTTTTCGAGCCGTTCGTTACATTGGGGGCCTTTTTTCACGTTCGATTCCGGATTTATAGCAAACTTATGCCCGGTATAATCGCGTTTTTAATGCACACGTGATTTATGCGGGTTCTGCGGGATTGCTTTTGCGAAATTTGATATCTCTATATAGTTTTATTATGCCCCCGTGGCATGGTGAAATGTGATTTTCTGAAAAATTGTTCTTGCTCGTATGAGAGAATGGGTTGTTTATTTTCGTATATATTGTTGGCTGAGGTAGTCGGTGATTTGTTAATGTTGAATATATTTGAGTTGTGTATATTTTTTTTTATATTTAAGACAACCCCGAAATTATCAATATGAAAATGCTATAGGAAAAATTATAATTTACTAGTCTTTCCTATTAAAAAGTTCTATTAAGTAATCTATATCATTTTTTTAGCAGTAAAGCTGCTTGAGGGATCTAGGCGTAGGCCTACAGGAGGCGGTTTTTTCAACTTTGCGTGTGACCTGAACTCAACACCGTATTTGGCTACCAGCGGGAACTACTACATCAAAACTGATAGCTGAAATTGATACAAACATATAAATCTGGACAAGCAACACGTAAAACCCAAAAGAACCTTCAGTTAAGAAGAACAGTTACCGCATCTTCATACAAACGTTCAAGTTGAACCAACTTTTTGTGACATCTAAAAGGTGGTCACGAGCCAAACGTTGCAAATTAAAAATAATTGACGGTAGTCCAACAAAAACTCGGGGTCCCGTATTTTGACAACCACCGTTATCCTGGATGTCGCTAAGTTTATCATTTTCCTCTTTTTATCTTCCATAATAGGCATCATACATTTTTGATGTTTTTTTGTTTCGGAGTCCGCTCGGACGAGCAGTGAAGCTCCAGCATTGGTTCATTGTAAATTGTAAATTGAAAAGTAATTACGTTCGTTTGTTATTAAAATATTGATTGGACAGTATTCGTTACGTAATTTATTTTTTTATATTTAAATATTTTCACTATTTATCTATATTAGGATAATAAAAGAACCCAGTTATGTTATGCAAGACATTGCAGGTTTGATGGTGGAACTTAGCTGCCTTAAAAAAATTAAATAATGCCCATACATCCCACATACTTCAGGATAGGCTGTGAGAATATAATATCAATACACTCCGTTCTACTCTCTCCAAGTCATAAAACATTTATTAACAAGCAAAAAATTATACACCAAGAAATATTACAGTACAAATATAATATTCCATTTTTTTTCATATTAGCAATTTAAATAGAAAGGATTACTTTCCGATGCTTGTGCCAACGGAACAGAACCAAGTTGATGTATTAAATTTTTCCTTCACCGGACGTGATGTTTCAGATTGAGCTAAAATATGCATGCCCCCATAGTGCCCCCGCCTACGCTGTACGTGCCCCAACTTTTCATACACGACGAAACTAATACAAAATATGTACTTTTTGATTAGGTTAGAATTTATAGCGGGATATATTGTTTTATCATAATATATGAAGAAATATGTTTATTTTTACAAAAAAATACTAAATATGTAAAGTTTTTCTTTTATTCTTCTTATGTTATTATTTCTTGATTACTTATGAAATTAAAATAGAAAAACTAAAGTAATATATCTACACCTTAAAAGAGGTTAATTTCAAAATATTTTTAAATATGCAAATCACCGTAACCTAACACCGAATAATTAGAAGCTTATCTTGACAATAAATATAATAAATTATCAATTATCCTGGCATCCGTGATGTAATTTTGAAATTTAATTTAAATCTTCCCAACTCATTCGCTCTGGGACCAAAGGAGCCGTTAAGGGCAAAGGGCGACCACAAATAGACGTCAAAAAACCGGGGCTCCAGACTATGGGGCTTTTACGGCACACGAGGGACCCATAACGGTAGAGGTGTACTAACCCTATCGAAGATGTGACCGGATGGATGGCACTATTACCCACCGGCTGTATTTCACCGTTCTCAACCTTGGAACCTTATTTATGCCATCCTACTTTATGAGCGAAATTCCCTGTAGTTCAACGAATTGTTTTTTGTTGTTCCTCTAAGAGCTTTTTCATATTTGAAGAAGAAAAAGAAAAGATTTTATAAATATTTATAATGGCTGTTGTAATATTAAAAAAATCGATTATAATTTAAGTCTCGAAAGCTTTGTGTTGTAAGCGAGCTGTCGATTCGTTTTAATATACTCATGTCATTGTCACGTTGGATGTGATAGAATTAATCGATTTTTTTGGTGGAAAAATCGCAATTTAATCGAAAGACATCTGCCAGTACGGCACGTTTGGCTGGAAAGGTCCATAAAGAATTCATCGCCTAACATCGGCATCGGCAGTACAAAGGCTGAATTATGCAAATCTGTAATTGACAGCGTCCGTACTTTAGTACCGGAAATAGTGTGCTTTTTAGAATTTGACACGTAATATATGTAGGTCTTCCAGTTTAAGCTTTGTATGGGAATTTGTTCGAAAATAGTAAAGTAAGTCTTTCGTTATTCTAAATTTAGTTTTTTTTTAAATTCACGTCAGATTTTCTAGGCTGTGTGTTATGAGTGGCGGAACTTAACGCCGAGCTTTGACCTGTTTATAGAGCGTTAACAGTCACACGCTTATGCCACTGCGTAAAAACAAAATATCACTTTCCTGTATAAATAAATCTACAAATTATTAAATATATATTATTGGTATTAAGACACCTATAAACCAAGCAAATCTAATGCAATACGAAATTTCAAAACCAATACCAAATGCAAATAGCCATTCGGTATTATAGAGACCAAAGCTGAATGCTTCTATGGACCTGTAGAGACAATGGTGGAGCGTCAAACGTTGATACTAATCTTCGAGCCGGATGCTGTGACGTCTCCCGGAAACGTAACTGTGCTGGGAAATGAGATAGTTGGAAGCTAGCTGTCGCTCTGATCGAATTGGAACTGGGTACAACAAGGTTACAATGAGGTATCGGTGAAATGATCGTACTTGTGGAGAATATTTAGGAACTGACAATAGTTTACTTGTAATTTTGTATGAATGGGGTATGTTTCGATATTTCAATATTTCTTGTACTAATTATTATTTTTCAGGTAATTAATATTAGCTTACCAAAAAATAAACTAAAAGCACGTGTAAAAATTTTAACGTTTAATCATTATTTAGCACAAAAACTTGCTTTTTGTTTGATCAAATTAAAGAATTTCATAGAATTTAATTAATTTCAGACAGACAGACATTTCAGACAGTTGATAGTCATTGAGCAGAAAGTGGAGAGCTAAGTATAACAAGATTCCCTCTGCCTACCTCTGCTACATGCGGACTAGAATTATGCAAAAAAAAAATCTCTCCGAAATGCAATATTCGCAAAGCTGGGACCTAAGGACAATACCGCGTAAGTACTATTTACCTTTTACAATATACGTAAAACGATATTCCTTTCTACATTTGCTAAACCTCTTCATCAACATTGCAACAAGACTCCACCAAGAGAATCAGAAATCTTTAAACAAACAAACCGTATCTCCACAGAGAATCATACACAGCAAAAAGTCGATGAATATGTATTCACTTATAAAACTTTGCATATCAATACACATCAAAGGCGCCGTGCACCTGCGCCGGCGCATGTACAAACGGTTGGCCAAATCAAATAAAATGAAATAAGATAAAGTGAGGTAAAAAAATATATATAGGGTCCTATTGGATGCTGAATGAAATACAGGGTTGTTACGTTTGTGTCTACTGTGAAGCTTTCTGGAAGTCCATACAAAATTCTATATTTAGTTTTTAGTTAATTTTCTTAAATGTGCCAAAAATATTTTTATCTAATATCAAAATAAAAAAGCCGACTCTATTTATTAACACCGTTATTTTAGATACACATAAGCTATTTCTTTAAAATTAGTTGTTTTTTTAATATTATGTTTGTAGAAAAAAGTAAATGCTTGTGAATTTATCTCCTCTTCCTTCTCTCCACTTCCTTCTTACCATAGCTGATCATATCTTATAATCAAAATATCAATTATACAAAGGAATAACATAGTTTTTATCTGAAATTTGTATCCCCAACCTTCTTTCATCCATTCGATCAACACCACCACGACCCATTCTTCCATATTAAGATAATACTTTTAACAAGTAAAATCCAGTACACCAGCCCTACATTGCGTCAATTTAGCTCGTTTTGCATGCGGTTCGTGTAATAAATAAGCAGCGAGACTGAAAAACCGACGCAAAACAGGTATTGTGTTCACGTCAACAGCTCTACGAGTACGTAGCGGTGTACGCAAATTGACAATGGGTTATATATTACCATATCTATATAATTTTTCAACATAGAAAAACGACATAAATATGTCAAGTTAAATAGGACGCGTTGGTTCAGTGGGAATTTTAGTTGGGTCAATAATACTATAAAACTCAAATCTCGATGCTTGTGGTTTCGTTCCCTATTCCGGGGACTGAATTATTTAAATTTTTCTACTCTATCAACACTCGAATTTGAGCAGAAAACGAAGAACAGAGTCTCCTGAACCTAAGTTTTTTGTGCCTACCATAATAAGCCTGAATCCTGATTAGCTATAAGGCCGCCTTTTGTGTGTGAGTAAATAAATAAATAAATAAGCAGTAAAACAAAAAAAAACAATGCTTGCCAAGTGGTGCAACCCAATCCCATTACATCCAAGTATATATACTACAAATACAAATAATCTCCCAACTAGTATTGTAGAACTATTCATGACACTACTATGTCACCATACTACTATACTGTTGTGAACATTTATATTGGTGTACACAGATTGATGATTTAGTACGCGCGATATCTGCGAGAAGGATTTGTCATGATAGCAACGGTTTATGTGAAGTGCACTGTGTTTCACAGTTACGATTATACTGAAACATTTGTTTGTTAGTGGAACCAACAATAAAAATATTAGTAAATAGAAAAAAGGGAAAAGTAGTGGAGAAAAAAGAGCTTGCTATAAATAAAACAAGTTTCATTTTAAAAATATACTTGTATATATTTCGATAAACTAAGATGACACCTTATTTTAAATAGACTAAGAAGTAGAGAATATTTTTATGCATTATAATCATCAAACAACTTGAAATATCAATAAGGCACCGTTGCCAACTGTTAAAATAAAAAAAAAATTACTAGCTTCAAAAAAAGAAAGAATATATTAAGAAGAATATTAAAATTAGACAGAAATTGCATAAAAAAATCAAATTCATTTTTTTTTCTTTATATTTTTAATTAAAAAAACAAAATGAATACCTCAATATTTTATTAAAATCCTAAGATTTATCTCCACATACTAGAACAACAGACATAAAGGCACTACCACACTAATGATTTACCGCGCGTCGATATCTGCGAGATGCGGAATTTGTCACAGCGGCTGTTTATGCGGAGCTGTGCGCTTGATAACGCTGATTATACACGATCACTTGTTGGAATACCATTATAATGATTTAGGTGTTGTTCTGTGATTTATTGGCACATGCTAAAGATTTTTGGTTTATCGCAGAAGCTTTAATACAATGCCTTTAGGGTTCATGTAATTTATCGTTCTAAAGTTCAAAATAAAAGAAGCATAATAATATTAGTGTCTCATTTTTCCGTATCATTATTGTTACGTTTTTCTTGTTTCAATTTAGTAATATCATATGTTTAAATTTATGTTACAATTGCATTATTCGAAGTCACTCGCTTCTAAAACACAGTATAATTATACTTATTTAGGAGTTAGTAGCCCATGAAATGTATAATTGTGAATGTTGTCATTACTGACAACATTCTTCAAACAAGATGATGATCTTATAGTATTATTATTAATACATTTTATATCTTTTTATAAGTCAGATGTTTTAGCCCCGTGAAACATGTGACCTAAAGTAATTTATCACTAACCGTTGTAAATAAAAAACCTTACTTTAATATCCACATCGAGTTACATCTATGCTATCATGTCAATAAATACAAGCTACTCAAAACAATGAAAAATTAGACCAATCTTGTCCCACCCTGGTCTACAGCGTCGTGTCACTTCCCTGTCACTTAAACACGACCTCTGTAAGGGCAGACGAGGGCGGAGCGCCCGCCCTCGGCCTCTAGTTACACACGTATGGCGGGGCTTCTACCTTGTACCTTGACACTTGCTACGGTAGATTGTGTATATAGTTAAAATTAATGTAATACTTGTATCTATAGAAAATTCGACATATTTTAATTTTCTTATTAAATGTACTTTAACATTGTAGAATAAGGTATATAACAGGTAAGTAACTATACTTATTGAATATTAAAAATATTTTAAAATAATGACGAGAAATGATTTTGATGGCGATTCGATAATATCATAACTATTACAGAATCAATAATTTTAACGAATTTATTTTTGTACTAACATTTATAAAAACAGAACACCCAACCATATTTCATTGGAGAATCCACTATTAACTATTACAATCATTAAAAGTAAATAATCCAGTATAATTGGCATATCGATTATACAAATGTATATATTATACATCTCAATACAAGAAAGCGATCAGGGAGCGACCTCTGCTCCGCACCGTCCTGTCCGGACGCCGACACTCCATAAATCAGGGCCGGGCAGTGCCAGGGAATGATGGATACTCGACTCACGACCATTGCGGCTTCGAAACTGAATGCATATCGAGGCTCAAACAGAACTTCAACACGATAATACTATTATAATATTTCAAATGTGGGAAATATCAGCCTGAGACCATCATCTTGTTTGGAGAACGAAGAAAATGATACAAATAAACGTGAAGCTAGCTGTAAATGAACTTTAAATGCTACACAAATATTTTTTCTCCTATTAAACGGATTGTATCATCGAATAGGCCCCCAAAAAAAGCAAACAGTTAACTTTTTGCGAGCAAATTGTTATAATCAAATCAAAATCATGAACGAAACACCCCAATTACTGAGCACGAGCCGTCGAGATGTGTTTTTTCTAATCTTCCCACGCGTTATGTTCGCGCGTAATTATAGGTTCAAATGTGTAATAATACATCGCTTCAATAAAATTGTACATTCCGCCTTCCCCGATGCTTGATTAGTGCCGCCATCTTGTGGGCGTGGACGGCCGCGGGCGACGCGATCCTCGGTCCCAATTTCTAAAACACTAATCGCTAAATCGAGCACGCGTTTCCTAACGTGGGTTTCTCGCTTGGGGACGAGCTCTCCTGCACCACTACCGGGCGCGGACATCACTACTGTCACTTCTGACGTCCCTGATTGACACTCGTATACAAGAGCTTGTTAAGAAAACGTATTATTAAGATGGAAAGCTTTCGATGTCAGTCGTTGTAACAATTTTGATTTGAGAGTGGACAGTTTTAGGTTTTTTCCTCCCGGAGAGCTCCTGGGTATGATATTAATTAACTCGGCCGCGCGCTGCAGATGAGTGCATATTGAAACGTCAAAAATCACCGTTTCTTTTGCTTCTCATTTTCGGTTCGCTCCAATATCCTTCACGTCAAGAGCGAGACAGACAGCGTCGGTGGGCAGCGAATTTTTTTTTTAAGTGATGAATTAAAAAAATCCCGCCTGTTTTTCCAGGAAATGGACTCGAAATTGAAATTTCCAATTTTCGCTTTAGATATTTTTTGTGTTTCACATACACACACACACAGTGGAGGTTTCTATTTTCGAATGTGATTGATATTTGCATTCAGTAAACACAACGGAAGCTTTCAGCTCTAGTCAAAGTCGCGGCTGCAACACTTTTAATTAAACCTATTACAGTTTCCTCTTCAAATTTGAATGACAGAGAAAGTCATTGTTTTATTGC